>QLOK01013944.1:0-17900 GCA_003313805.1 Tricholoma flavovirens
CACAACTGATGTGTCTCTTAGTATTTATTGGTTTATATACTAAGTTACAACTGTTGTACAATATTTAAATACTGTTTTACGATGCGAGCATACAGTTGCGTACATATTCTAAATATAGGACACGTGAGAATTATCCGTCTCACAGTCGCATTCATTGATAATTTTAATGTTTTTTGGTGTAATACTATTGCGAAAAAATAAGAAAAATTATGATAGGTAACTGTGTATGTTTCCTAACATTACCCCCTTTTTATTCTTCAACTTCCAGGTGAGAGATTGTGTGATAATTGGGTGCCATGAAATTGTGATATGGTCGGAATTTCAAATTTTCGTACTCCACTCATGCTATTCTTCGTGGTGCATTAGGATATTTAATGTAAAAATCACGTATAGCGTCTCATGCATTTCTACAATTATCCTTGGGTTCCCAGGAGTTATTTTCATCTGTATAGCCTTCCCATTTTACCAAGAATTTGAGTTTGTTACGACACAGCCGTGAATCAAGAATTTCTTCGACAATAAATTCAGGTTCACCTTTGACTTCAATAGGTGGTTGTGGAGTAATTTGTTGTCCCAGTATAATAGGTGGTTTGTAAGGTCGTATGCAAGAGACATCAATTGGCACATCAATTTTAAATGATGACAGCAATTTTAGCTCTACCGCATTAAGTGAGATAATTTTAGAAATAGGATAGGGACCAATATGTTTCTCCATCAATTTCCTAGATGGGTGTGTCATATGTAAATCCTTGGTACTAAGCCACACTTTATCTCCAAGTTGGTACTTGGGAGCATCTGCACACGAGTGATCAGCATAGCGCTTCATATCATTGCGTGCCTTAGATAATGCTACTTCTGTCTCGATTTGTACATTTTTCATCTGCTGTACAAAATCTTCCACTGCTTGCACCTTCACATTCCTTCTTGGTTCAAATCCCATACAAGGGTTATACCCCCCATAATTAGCATAAAAGGGTGATACCCAAGTAGACGACTGGAATTTATTATTGTATGAGAACTTGGCGATTGCCAGCCACTCTGGCCAATCAGGTTGGCGATGATCAACAAACAACCTCAAATATTGTTCTAACTCCTGGTTCATTCGCTCCGTCTGCCCATCAGTTTGGGGATGATATGCTGTAGATAATTTGGTTTGAATACCCAAGGTTTTATTTAGTTCCTTCATGAATGTGGCTGCAAATTGGGGAGCATGATCGGAAATAACCGTATTTGGTAATCCATGTATTTTCCACACATGATCGCAATATAGGTGCGCCAAACCTAAGGAACTTGTTTCCTGGGTTGTAGGAATAATATGGATTTGTTTGGTGAAGTGATCACATACGACTAAAATAGAATCATAGCCTTGTGCTTCAGGAAGTCCAGTAATGAAATCTACCGAGATATCGATCCAGGGTTCTGTTGGGATGAGATTTGGCATTAATTTCCCAGCTGGCATTTCCAGATAGGATTTGCTGTGTTGACAAGTATCACAACCCTCCACATAACTCTGTATGAATTTAGGAATTCCTGGCCACCAATAATTCCTCATCACTAACTCCAGGGTTTTCCATCTGCCTGGGTGTCCAGATATGGAAGTATTATGATGTAATCAGACAATTTTCTTTTGCAACGCAATGTCTTTTGGCACATACACCTAGAAAAATTATGATAGGTAACTGTGTTGTTGGTTTGCTGTAAGAAGATGGCCTGCATGAAAAACGCTATCACTGCAATTGCTTGCGCTGTCTTTCCAAGGCCAACCTCATCTGCAATGAGCATTCCACGGATGGATGAGGCATCAGGGACCTTGGAAAGGACAGATCACATAATAGAATGGTTTCCAGCAAGCTGGTGCCAATGGAGGCATAACTTTGTCAGATTGTCAGGTAGCGTATCAATATTCTTAAAGGAGAAGGAATCCAGGTTGTCCCAAGGGGTTAACCCAGATCTATCATGGAGTATTGAATGATGGGGGTATGCCTGTCCTATAGCCTAATGAGATGGCCAATGATGCAGGTGTCATCTTGGCCTCTTCTTCCATGCCAAAATCACTGCCACAATCGTTGAGCTTCTGTTTTTCTGGTAGAGCATCCGGTATCGGTGGCTCCTCTTCATCCTCAACATCCTGGTCAAAGTACTCATGGTAGAGGTTGAGCACATCACTGACATCTTCTTCCATAGCCAAGTGCTGTAGGGCGGTGGGGTTTACCTTGGAGGGACCTGGGTATGCGATTAGAGGACCATCATTAGATAGAACAATCCACTTGCCTTTTGCAGCTACTATTTTTGGAATCTGCGCTCCCAAACCCTCTAGGATCGTCTGTAGCTCTGCAAGCATATCCTGGGCCTTCTTGATATTATCGATGGTATGGAAGAGCTCTGCAGTATCCCTCCACTTGGCAACGGTACAGATGGCACACGAGACTTTCATCTTAGTAACCTTGCCCTTCTCAAGATCTATTATGGATTCAGAACAATCAATGAAGGGCATGCAGGAGGGGCTTACCATTGAATGCAGCTATGGCTGCTGCCTCAATCTCAATTGGACAGTTCTTCATTGTATTCACTTGAATGCGGATCGTGTTCCAGGACCTCTGTGGAATAATTCGAAATGCTTCCCGCAGCGCTGGTCTCAACACGAGGCTGCCATTTGGAAAGGCCTCTTCACCAAACAACTTTAGTGCAAGAGAGTCAAGGATGATAGGAAGATAGCTATCGGCAGAAGGCCACTGTGCATCAATGTCATTCTCAGAGATAAGAATATCAAGGGGGTGGATACCCCACTCCTTGAGCTCCTCAATGACAGTGGTATGAATATTCCATGAATCCCATTTTCTAAGGATGAAATTATTCCAGAACTTACGTCCTGGATAGGCCGAAGTCCCCTTTGATGTGACTGAAAAGGAGAGCTTCTTCTCTTCAGTGGGCAGGAGATGATATGCTCGGAAGTAGGACTGGACGTCGACAGCATCCCTACGAGTCCAGCCTTTTGGTAGTTTGGAGTTGTCATCCGGGAAGAGGCCATGGTGGATGCCAGTACGCTCCTGCCAGGCAGGCCACTCCCACGGGGCACCATTGAATGAGTAAAGTTTTATCAAGGCACTGGAAGCCATATGACTAGGCATAACAGAAGAGGATGAGGGGATTAAATGTGAGCTAGGCTTTCGAGGTAAACTTTGGGGCAAATTATAAGCCAGGAAGCAATACAGCAGTGGGCTTATATAGAGCAGAAAAAAATACATAATAGAAAATTGAAATAATTTTATGGTAAAATCAAAGGAAATGCACTTCAACCAGGGCCAATGGCCATAACAAAAGAAATGACTAATCATGAATTGACTTGAGTTGGATTGCAGTTTGGAACATGTTTTTACACAAGTTCTATGGCTATCTCTGCAATAATTCGCACTTGAAAAAATGAGCCCTCTGTACATTGAGAAACAAATCACAGATATCCTGGAGAAGACAAAGAGATAAGGGGCATAAAAAACATGCGGCCAACTGACCCCATAGTGATAAACAAAAAGGGGATAGCAGGGCCACACAAAAACAAAGAGATAAGGGGCATAAAAAACATGTGGTGGACCAACGGTATGGTGATTAACAAAAAGGCAATGGCAGGGCTGCATGGCATGGGGGACTTTGAGAAAAAAATGGCATACAAGCAAGAGATAATTGGGCCATGCGGTAGCCAGCCATGGATGTAGAACACATTGAGGACACGTTCATATTGGGGACTACTCCTTAATAGAACTTGTTCTTACGGTACAGTGATAATCAAAAAGGCGATAGCAGGGCTGCACAATGTGGGGGACTTTGAGAAAAAAAAAATGCAGATAAGCGAGAGATAAATGGGCCATGTGGGAGGTGAGCTAGAAGTACCATGTGAGGGATCTTGAAGGTAAAGAGGATTGGGGATAGCCAGCCAGGGATGTAGAACACATTGAGGACACGTTCATATTGGGGACTACTCCCTAATAGAACTTATTGTTGTTATCATTGTCACTGCTAATGGAGGACCTGCACGGAATTACCTCCATGCAGGGTCCATCTTGATGGAGGGAGAACATCACGGAGAACCATGCATCGTCATTGAAGAATAGACATAAGTGTTGTTGAAGCGCTCAGTCAAAAGGACTAGGGGTTTTGAGCACGGAAAAAAGCGAAGACATGCCAGAGGAATGGCCATTGCTGGAAGGAAACTCGAAACACCATATAAGGAATCTTGAATGTCAAGAAATTGGGGATAGCCAGCCAGGGACACAGAACATGTTTATGTTGGGGACTCTATCCAGAGGGAGAAAGACAGCTATACGATGTTCATCTTCAAAAAAATGACATGATCGAAATCAGAACCAATCAGAGTGGCTGTGCGAATGAGGCAGTGATGAAACACAGCCACCAATTGATCTATTACTCTTCAACACCCATGTCTATTCATCTTTGACCATGCTAGCCATCTGACTTTCTCCCTCCGTCAAGTTCCCTGCATGAAAGTAGTTTCATGCAGGTCCTCCATAGGCATTGGCAATGACAATGACAAGTTCTGTTAGGGAGTAGTCCCCAATATGAACGTGTTGTGCATCCCTGACCGGCTATCCCGGGTCCTCTGGACCTTCAAGATTCCTTAGATGGTGCTTCTCGCTTCCTCATGCTCTTCTGATTTTTCCCTCAAACTCCCCCACAATTTGCAACCCTGTTATCTCCTTTTCATTTGCCAGAATCACTTTACCACTGCACGTTGCAGGCCTCTATCTGTTTGTCACCCACTGGACATTTGTGCTTTTCATCACCATGTACCCCAATTGGACAGACGGCTCATTATTCAAGGAGAAATTATTATCCGTCTATATATTTTCATCCAACCTCAAGGCCATTGGAATCTGGGTCCGAATTATTGTAGAGATCGCCCTGGAACTCATGTAAAACACATCCACTCTTGACACAGCTTGATGCCAAATTTGTCATTCCTTTTGTTGCGCCCATTGCCTCATGCTGTGTCAAAGAGAGTTTACGTTAATTAAAGCACAAATCGCTATGGTCTATATCAGTTTGTCTTACCTGGAGGCAGTCAGAATCTGAACTGCTTGTCAACATATTACCTCCCATCAATCATGTGCAGCATCTCCCATGGCTGAACTCTTCAACAATCACCCAGTCATATCCCACAGCCTTCGTGAATTTTCTGACTGTGCTAATGCTTTACATGAAAATGATGAAACAGATGATAACTTCATCCAATTTGTCCTGACAGGTGAATACATTGATGAAGACGGACATGCATGGCAAGCCTTTGTCAATCCAATTCAGAATATCATTGAAGCTTACCATTCTCTTCAGATCTCCTGGGACTATGACTCCCTCCTGGGCATCGCTGACAAGCTCATGGTCAACTGCCCAATCTCTGTATATGTTGTTCCACATGATACTTTTGCTCTCATGACGAGCATCATCTAAAACATGCTGTCACCTATTGAGGGGTGAGTTTCTGCAATCCAACTTCTAATTGAATCCTTGACCAATGTATTTTTTCCCCAGGAGGTGAAACAAGTTGACTACCACAAGATCCCCAATTTCCAGTTCAGCATGTTTGGTATGCGGCACCAGTTACATATTTTTTTCCCTGGACTATGGTCGCCCGAGCGTTCCCAGCAGTCAAAGCATTACCATCTGACCGTACGTGAACGAGCCTTCTGGTATGAAAATGGCTTTCGCCCTGCCATTGCCACCTTACTTGGTCAAAGCATTGCCTCAGAGTGGCCGGCCAAGTATTCAACAGAGCAGTTTAGAGCTAAGAAGACGAGAGGAGGCTTTGCCTGGGGTACAAAGCTCAATCCCAGCAATGTCGTTGATCATCTCGCAGACCGTATTCGCATGGAATTGGCTGGGAACCCCCTCATCTCTGAGGATGACACTGCCTGGGCGCATGACTTCTTTGTTTTGCACACTATCTGTGGAACGAAACATAGCACCTACCATCAAGTCGACTTAGAGTCTGCGGAATACTACCTTTCTGATTTCATTCAGCATGCACAGCTATCTCATGAAGTCCCAGAGGTTGGAGACTGGTACATTGATGTCGGCATTGAGATCAGTAGCGATCAGGAGGAATGCCTCCAATGGACTACTTCTACTCATCATGAGGTAGTCCAGCAGGCGTTGCATATTTCAGATGAGCATGCAGAGAGGATTTCCGACATTAATTCATAAAAGTACTCACGAGATCCTGCCAGCCATCTCACAGCCATTAGTGGCTTTTGTGCCACTCCTGGTATCCAGGCTCAAGGAGAGTACAAGGCGACATACATCCAGGCTTACACAACCGACAAGTCCATCGTTTATCACCCTGAGGGCAGGCACCATGCCAAATTTATTACGGTCAAAGAGGCCATGGGTGTGGATCAACCAGTGAAAATCATTGAAGGCATCTATGGGATCTATGAAGAGGCACGCATGGCTAACTCCTCAAATGCACGTCTCGAGGTCCAGGTACCCTATAGATTTGCCACACTAGTCCTGATGGAGTTTGACCCTCACGTATTGAAAACCTGTCTCTGTTTGTTTACGCGCCAGGAGTGGTGGTAAGTCCTTTCTTGTCTATGCTACCATTTATACTTACTCCATTGTTCATGTAGGTCTTTCCGCATGACCAGGTTACTGGCTATCAGCAAAACCCTTTTCCACCAAGCCAGTGGTGCAAACCACGGTCGACTCATTCCGGAAGCACTCACCTTAACTGGAGCATGTGTGTGGTTGCTAAACAGCTTACATGCTCGCCCTGAGGATGGACCAGCAGCAAGACGACTCATGGATGCTGCTCTTCCACTATCAGAGGCTGAGAACTTAAATCGCGATGTCCTTGCATATAACACATCCGTACAGGCAGATTGGCAGGAGGAGGAGGAGGAGGAGGACGATGAGGGAGAGCACCCCAGGGTACCATATATACCCTATGGATGCATCTTCTTTCATCATATCATGGTCGGGAATACTGTCCCTCAGCTACACATTGGTGGAACCACTCTTACAGAACCTGCATTTAAGTGCTGGTTTGGGGGTATGACGTTGGACGAGGTCAAGGGCATGTATCAGAAGTCATGGATTATCCCAAGGGCTGCACTTGCCAGCAAGCGGCCTGCAAATAAAGCAAGGATGCCAAAATATATCAATCTCACTGGTGAGCCAGAGCCGACGCTATTTGACCTAGAATTTAAAGGCCATACCATCCCGGCTCCTATGCAGGATGATGGCTCAGATATGGAGGATCGCTCATCCTCGCCCCCTGCTGAAGAAAATCAGACCATCGATACCTTCCTTTCCCAGCTCTGGCGTCAATTCGTCATTGATCTTACTGGCAAAGCACCTAATCCACGGGGAATCACAAATCCTTCATACCTCAAGCTGACCACCAATGAACGCCGAGAAGGGAAAGAAGATATATACAAGACTCTAACCCTTTCCGATGTTTTTACCAATTTTGCTTACAAGAATGCTTCTTCGGCTGATTGGCAGAGGGCCTTCAAATGGCTCTTTCCTGAGCCAGGTTACAAGACCACAACCACTGTCCAGAATTATCCCAGCTCACCGTATTTCATAACATGGATGGGGTTTATTGAGGATTCAGAAAATTCGGCACTCATTTCTGCCTCCCGTTCAGAAATCTGGAAAAGGGTGAGGGAGTGGAGTTGGATCCCACTTGCGCAACAAGACAAAATGTGGCCAACAACTGCTGCATCAGGATTTACTTGCTGGCCAAGTTCTTCCTGGCTTGGTGGTAAGGATCGAGCTGCACCTCACATTCTCCTCAAGAGCAATACAGTTCCAGTCTTCATTCAGGGAGATCCTGATGAGGGTGAGGACTAGTATCAGTGCCTTCCTCATAGATGGGCCCATTTCAAGCCATCATCATAATCCTTATTGTCCCCTCATCCCCATGTCCCATTTGCCCTCATTGTGCCCCCTGCTCATCATTTCACCTCCCCCATTGTGGATGTTATATTGCCCTTGCCATGTGATAATATATTGTCTGCAAGTAGCCAAACAACGATATTAACTCATTTAGGATAAATATAAGAGCAAAGTCTGAACTCATCTCCTGCATGGAACTACTTCTGTGCAGGATGTATCTGCTGCGTGGTATATTTACGGAGGGACTTCGAGGGAGGGAGGACACCAGGGTAACCATAAGCCCAGAGTGGTCGTCGTGGTCATCCATTGTTGTTTGATGGTGACAAAAGATGTTGCACGGAACTACTTCCGTGCAGGATTGATTCACCAGATTTACAGAGACAGTGGGAGGCAGGAAGCCAGCTGAGTGCTGGTTGCTGGTTGGTTGTCATCATCGTCGAACAGAGTGTTATGTATTAATTATGATTTGACATGACTTGACATGTGACTGAGTCGGAGAAGAGGTACCAAACAGGAACAACCTGACTGGACAACCCCTAACCCTATTGTAATTACATATTTTGACAACTCCTTTTGAACTCCTTTATCAATCATCACACGCAACTTGCTGGTAGTAGTTAGGGTTAGGGTTATTAGGGAATACTAGGGCTGAACTAGGGTCAGTCTGTAGGGCTGGCAGGGTTGGCACTAGAGCTGCCTGGTAGGGTTGGAAGGGTTGGCACTATGGCTGCCTGGTAGGGCTGGCAGGGTTTCCACCAGGGCTGGCATGAAGGGCTGGCATGAAGCACATTTACTTGTAAATGAGATCAACCTAATACAGCAGAGAATACAATAAAAACACCAAATGTACCAAGGTGTAATGGAATATTACTCAATGTCAAGATGTTACATGTGAATCAGCATGTCTGCGAAGAAATGACACTTGTTAGGTACTTGTAAGACTTTGTCAGCAGATGGCCATGTTGACAAAGAGGAGGAGGCATATTGATATTAAGACCATCCAATTGCTAGATGAGTGATATGCTTGCATCATGTCAATGAAGATGTGAAGATGCCTGGTGAGTTGCTTGCATCAGGCTCATTGATGAACAAGCAAAATGACTGCCATGTTCATCAGAATGGTCACCAGAAGACTAGTGGGACACTTGACATGTTGGGTAATGCATTGCTGACATGGTTCTGCAAGCTTGGTAGTCCTGGGTCTGGTTGTAATTATCCTCTTTGACAGGTGGCTCCTCCTTTCCTGCCTGCACATTACAGGTATTTTCTTGGACAGGATAACACCTGCACATTAGAACTATTCACTTCATTGGTACCTTTATGCTGTTATATTATGAATGATGACAGTTTTGCAATTTACCAAAGAGAATGCTAGTTACAAAATTGTAAATAAAAAATCTGACTGAGGAGCATATAAAAACAGTGTTGACTAGATGAGGTCTATGAGATGATCCAGTCCACAATCCCTCCACAAGCTAGTATGAGTAAGGGATACTTATTCTCTGCCCCCCTTCCCAAGCCTCAATCTCATGTTCCAAGACTCTGCCTCTAAGTAGAACAAAGTCCCCAGGTAGGAGACGCACTTTGAGTTTTAGTTGAGGAAAATATAAGTACCCTCCAGCTTTGAAGTGGCTAAAGTGAAGGTTACAAGAAACTAGGAAGTCCCGTAGTCTCTTGGGGTCAGAGCCATCAAATGTATCTGGATCTCAAACCTTTATCTTTTTGGGTTTGGGTGTGGAGTTCCAATGCAAATCCCTAAGGCTTCCTGAAAGCTCAAAGAGAGCTTGGACAAACCTATCACCAGGACTGCATAGAGGCCAGCATAAGCCAATGGAGGATCCTGTGAATCATGATGCCATCCAGAAAATCGATTGAGAAGGAGCTCCCGACCTTCTAGCAGTAAAGGGTCCACACTTGTCCAAGCAGCGAGGGAGGCATGCTTGGTGGTGGCTTTCTCATGGAGTTGTTTGAGGGCGTCAAAGAATACAGGATCCACATGTTCAATTGTTTCATTGATCTTCTTGGAGAGGAAATTGAACTGGCGATACAGCTCAGCCATTCTGGCAAAAGCCCCACCAGTCTTGAAACTTCCTGGAGAGGGAACGACATTGCCCTTGTGCTTTACATGACTGTCAGAGAGAAACAAGAGAAACGTCAAGGAGTTGACCACAGACCTCTTGCCCAATCCCGAACCACCCTTTGACTAGTCGTACTTCACCACACACTTCTCCAGGTCGGTCCACATATTTACCAGTTTTGTCTGCACTGGTGGCAGACTTGCCCATGTGAGGTGGCACATGTTTTGTATATTCAAGAACGCTATTGGTGATGTGAGCCTGGAGTTCATGACATCAGAATTCTTGGTAGGATAGTAAGGAGGGTTTGAACACACTGTACCATGATCATCCATCAACCTGGGCATCGTAGCCACCATTATGTAGCCATCCTCACTCAAAAGTTTGCGGGGCATGTCATCATCCCACATCATTGGCTCTAAAGGTTGTTGCTGCTGCCTTTGGGGCTGGAGCTTGGCAGCACGTCAAAAGTTGAAAGGCACGGTCACTTGGGAGGAGAGTGTTCACAAGGGCGTCATGGGTGACAGACATCAGGAACTTAACATACCTTCATTCAGAGTCATTTTTTCAGCTGATTTCTCCACCAGGCGGGATCCTGCCCCTACATTCATACGCCTGGAACCATGCCACCTGAACTTTTTCTTTTGAATTGGCCTGGAAAGATCATGAATTCATTACAGAGAGGAGGCAGGGTTACACATATGCTTGCTTTTCCTCCTTTTCCTCCTCCGTTAAATCTCCACCAAACAACTCCTTCTCCACGCGCTGAAAAAGATCCTGAGGTAACGGTTCAGTGTGTCTACAAAACACTAGGTTATTATGTATTAGTGGTTGTTGTAGATAAGACTTACCTTGCAGTCACATCGTCCAAGGGCCTACCTACACGTTCCATAGCAGCTCTAAAAGAATGGTCTAGCTGGGGCGTTGGGGGAACCCCATGTCTGGTATGCAGACGTCCACGTGTGTTCGTAACCTTGCAATGTTATGGTCAATGATTTAAATTCAGCAGTCCGGACATGTCCTAACTAGTCCACCTATATGTTGCAAGCCAGAAGAAGCTCTGAAGCTTTGCAACGGTGGACCAGGATCTATCATTTGAGTCACAGGCCAGAAGAAGCTCTGAAGCTCCACAACATAGATCAAGGTGTCGAACTGGAGTGTTGGGTTAACGGTTGGGAGAAAGTACCTTGGGCATGATGAAAGAGAAGAAGCACAGGAATAATGTCTCGTTGGAATAGTGTCTCGTTTCGAGGTGTGTCCTTGTGGTGAGTTACTGCACTGATGACGCTGTGCAGGGAAGGTTGTTCATTGCCTGTGAGAATGGCCGTGACTCCCATGTATCTTGTGTATGAGGCTTGGGTAGATCAATGGAGCTAACTCCAAATGATCACGTCGTCGAGCAGTTCGAGGAGCTAACTCCTCAGAATTGCGGTGTGTGGTAGTCCAGGAACAAGAAGCTGATGGGTTGGTTAGGAGTCAAAATCAAAATGATATCATGAAGGCCACTTACCGTAGACATGATGATTGTTGATGATCGTAGTTAGGAGGCCGACTTTGTCTTTGTTTGGCTACCTGTTAGGGCTGCACACCATAACTGTACTTGACAATTAGACAGTGCCGTCATACGGTTACCTGGTTAGGAGGCCGACTTTGTCTTTGTTTGGCTACCTGTTAGGGCTGCACACCATGACCGTACTTGACGATTAGATGGTGCTGTCATACGGTTACCATACCATCACTGTGAGGACTTGAGTTCCCTTCCCAGGTGACGGTCAACGGTATGGAAAACAACTGTTAAGTGCTGTAAAATACGGCCGTAAATGGCATTTAATGGTTGATGGATTAGGTAACTTGAAATCAAACTTTATTTTTTTTGATCAACACGAATCGCTCATCATTTATCAAGGATGACTCACCATTTATCAAGACGACTCACATCAACACCGAGAAAGTCATGTACATTTGATTTAAAATACATTCCTCATTTCTCCATCTAACTTTTTTGGTTCATGAGTGTGCAACCGTCCATTTTTCTTTTGGTGACTCTGGGAATGTTCCGACATGATGCCAATCGACGAGATGGATAAACTAATTTATCGCTGATTTATCACCATTTTCAGGTATATTTGGGGTATAGGACACGGTGCACGACTGGCCTCAGCTATCACGGCGGAGAAACTTGATGAATTTGGCAACACTGTCCAACCTCAGCGACCGCATGGACAGTCTCGAAATACCCCTGTTAAGCACAAACAAGATGCTGCCAAGGATGTTGATACAGATGTAGATGATGATAAACCAAATATATATATCTTGTTCACTGTTTTCCACTGTCAATGGCTGTGATATAACCATGCCGTAGCTGTCGGTAGTCCCAGAAACTATCTTGACAGACAGTTGATGGCTCAACCGTACCGTATTCAACTGTCAATCATACGGCCGTAACCGTAAATTTTCCGTAGTCCTCTGTGGCGCAGGCGAGGAATTTGAATTTGAATTTAAGTCATGTGAGGACTCATGGGAGTGAGGAATTCTCTAAGTTATGGGGTATTCACCTTTAGCTGGGCACCCCGTTGCATTTATGTAGCTGATTAGAGCTTTTACTCCCCTCTCGGTACTCAGTAGAGCCACCAGATCCCTGGAGTCTCTTCTCATCTGGCAATCCAACTTTGCATTCAAATAAAAAATGAGTAATTGTCTCTTTAGCTGGCGGCCCTTGACCTTGACATGACGTGCAGTCACTCATCTCTGTTTTTTTGATCCAATGGAGGTAGAAGTTTAGTGGTATGCGCCCTGTTTGTATTTGTGTCAACAGGCTTATCTGTTGCCTTTTAAGATCTGACTGGATTTCAGTGTACCGCCAGAACGAGAATTTTGGGTCAAGATGACTTAGCTTCAGCTGATGTGGCAACTCTAGCTACATGGCTTTCCATTTGTCCTTTAGCTTGTTGTGGTACTTTTGCTTTACTGCTGCGACACTCCTCGGTAGCTCTCCTCGAAGTATCGGTGGGAGCCTGTGATAAGGACTTGAGTGGCCTTGGGCTACTTTTTTCACTTCCTTGTCTAATTTTTCGTTGCCTTGTACACCACTATGACCTGAGATCCACGCTACGTGAAAGCACTTTGCATTAGGGTTTGCATTGGCCATGTTGACGTTGTCTGCTGTGGTCAGTAGATTTTCTATCCAATACTGGGTGGTATTTGCTTTGCGTGATTGGGTCCTTTTGATTAGGACTTGGCTGTCTGTCAGTATGGTGGCAAACGTTTACATGCATACTGACCTTGTATGGCTGTTTCCTCTCAGCGACAGGCCCTGCGTCGGGGAAGAGATACATACCTGTGTTCAATCACGGTGTCAGCCTGTCTTCTATCCTGGCTGTCATCAGGCGAATAATTTCGGATGGGAAAATAGTTACACACCAGTATTGGTCCGTCAACGAAAGACCATAAGGAAGTGAAACATCATTCTGGTGACTATAGCCTAGAGGGCTATCAGAGTGAATTTCCGGGTTGCCCAACGGGCGTCGATGTTGAGTCATCGACAATACAAAATTTCACACACGATAGGCATTATGCACAAGTATCTGCCAATCTGAATGGTATGCACCAGGTGAACTGGGCAATGAGACAGTCAGCATCAGAAACACTGTGTTCGCCATCCGCGAATTGAACAGAACCCTTGGTGTCGAACCACACCAGGACACTCATCATTTACGGATTGAACGCTCAAGGAAGACACATGTAATTCCCAGGCTGGAGGACATGCATAGTAAAACGATATTCATCATTGGCGAATGCCTCTGGTGGCAGCTCAGCATAAATGTGCAAAGTAAAGAACACGTAACTAGGATCATTTGTGATTGTGCGAATGATCAAGCAATCCACCCCGGCGATGGAATCAGATGGATAGAGCACTCCATAACCTTTGTGGCTAGGCCACCACAAGGTTATCCAGCTGTTGTCGACAATACAAAGAGTTCCCTAGGATTTATTTTGAGACCATGCTGAGAGAGAACTCTGCAGCATGATAAGGCCTGGACATTTGTCCGAAAAGGTTAGCAGTGCGCATGTAGTGAGCTAAATGAATGGTCTAGTGGTCTAGCCGGAGCGTTGGGGGAGCCCCGTGTCTGGTATGCAGACATCTGCATGTGTTTGTAACCTTGCAATGTTATGGTCAATGATTTGATTTCAGCAGTCCTGACATGTCCCAACTAGTCCACCTATATGTTGCAAGCCAGAAGAAGCTCTGAAGCTTTGCAATGGTGGACCAGGATCTATCATTTGAGTCACAGGCCAGAAGAAGCTCTGAAGCTCCGCAACATAGATCAAGGTGTCGAGCCAGAGTGTTGGGTTAACGGTAGGAAGAAAGTACCTTGGGTGTCCTGACTCCTGTACTGTAGATCAATGGAGCTAACTCCAAATGATCATGTCATCGAGCAATTTGAGGAGCTAACTCCTCAGAATTGTGGCATGTGGTGGTCCAGGAACAAGTGGCTGATGGATTGGTTAGAAATCAAAACCAAAATGATCTCATGAATGCCACTAACCATTGATACGATTGTTGATGGTTGTGGTTAGGATTAATCTAGGCTGACTTTGTCTTTGTTTGGCTACCCCATCCTGAATTTTCTGTTGGCCACCCTCTTATTAGTAAATCGGTTGAAATCAGACACTCAACACCCTGAGTCACACTTCACAAATCTCTTCCTCCAAGTCTCTCATCGATTGCACCATGCTGTTGAGTTATCTCACGGCATGTTTTCAAGGCGCACTCAAGCCTTGGTATACTCAGTATGAGGAGTTCTATTCATCCGTTGTCAATTGATCCATCTCAGCTGAAGAAGAGACGCAATTGGCCATCACTCCTCTGCATCATACTCTGGATTGGGAGTTTGGCCGCATGTCAGATGATCCATGATCATCAAATGGCTGTTTCCTCTCGACGACAGGGTAAGATTGCATGACAAGTATCAGTAGACAAACATATGACCATCACCAGTGCATTGGGTCACAAGTTCAAGTAGTTGTTTCTTTTCGACCACTGGGTAGTATGATAGCATATTGAGTCGCAAAATTCATTTGACGGCTGCATGAGGGTAGCCTTGTAACACCATCTATGACATAAAATATAAGTTAGTACAATGTGTCATGATACCCCCAATTGACCAGCTAGGTACCAGTCTAGAATAAATGAGGTACCCCACGTTGCATATTACGTATTCAATTTGAAGAACTAATATATAAACAGACCTACATGTTTCAACTTTGCAACGCCACTGAACAATATTGCTGCTGCATAATTATTTTCTTCCCACCAGGAATATCTATCAATTGCTAACAAATTTTATTATCAAGAAGCCAAATACCCTATGGATCCATCTGAATTCATTACATTGTTTGCACCAGAATATTGCAAAACCATCTACCATAATGAGGTATACCCCTTCCTCCTGGCCGTATATGACATTTGGTTCCACATGTACCCTCTTGGTTTAAGAACGAATAATGCTGAGGTTGACTGGGCGGCCAGAAAACAAAAACAAGTACGACATTTAAGATCAAACTTATAGTAACACTAAAAGTCAGATTTTACAGTGGATTAGGGCGGCATTGAGGGTAGCAGTGTGGAAACACGTGCCAGTTGTATAAAGAATCCAAATCTTTCATATGTAACGACCTGTTGAAACTTTGTTGAAACATGACTTTGGCTGGTAGAAAATTATTTAAGATAATCATGCATTGATTCCTCCCACCATTATAAACGTAAGGCACGGCTGGTGAGGGTTGTGAGTGGGAATGGTGTCAGCAACAGGGCACGTCCGCCTCAAGACCTGTGAGCCCCCTGGTGGGGGAGTCGCATGGGGGAATCCGGGTATTGTAAAGGGGGAGGTTTCATCTGGATAATGGGTGCTGGGATGGAATAACCCCCAGCGAGAATGCGAGGCTTGGAAGGCAAACAATAAATGATTCCGTCATGGAGAGGCGGGTGGCCCTAACCCTAAGGTGGTAACAATGTTCGACTTGTGCCATAGGTAGCACGGTGAATATTAGTGGGGACAACATTACACACTAATATCTGGTCCATGAAACAAGACCTCGCAGGGATCAACTTGTTCGTGCATAGCAAGGTTTACTGGTGGAGCGATTTTGATGCTGGATCCAAGCATGAGATAACACCTAATTCACCACGGTTCAATTCCCATGCATGAAATAAGAGAGAACACAGTTTGATAACTAATATCTCAGACACTCAGTAGATCGTATGAAGAAAGAGCGTCTGAATATGATGAGCTGTCCTACTAATGAATTTCCTGCCAAATTGGTGTTCGCTTAATGAGTATACATGGCGCAGGACCAGTGGAATCCTGTGGAAGCCGCGTGAACTTAGGTTTCGTTGTTGTAGGCCATAACTTGTCTTGGCAAGCGTGTGGGATCCACACAAGCGTGTTCATCTGTTTCTTAAGTTGGCACCATATACCTGCTATGGTTGTTTCATCAGCGATTGCACAAATCTCTTTCCACTTTATGTAATATTTGCATTGCCAGTAGTTCTGCACCTTCGCCGACGTTTTGTGCTCCGGGGGAGGGAACAAATGATTGAAGGCAAGATTCCAGTCCTGAGGGGATGCAATTTTGTACTGGCATGCCCGAAAAATGTCAGAGAGTGTGATCATCTGGTAGAAATCTTCTCCGACAGACATTCTCGCATTCGCAGATAGTTTGAGGTATGAGGGATTAGCCGCACCACGAACAACAGGGCTCTTGAGGGCCATATCAACGAGAAACTGTCACCACATCTGTGAAATGTTGAGATCTATGTCGTTGCTGTTCAGATCATCTTCAGTTTCAGTTTCAATATCTGAACCATCATCCCTAGGAGGAAGTGGGAGCGCATAACCTTTTTCCGCCAGGTCAAACAAGGCTGGCTGAGAGTTGGAAGAAAAGTCGATGAAGGTAGGCGTAACCCTGGTCTTGTTGGTGATGATCCGGACTTTATCCATAGTCTCCGGTGGGATGAGCCCAATTGAGTAGTACCTGTAGTGAATCTCCTCTTCCGTAGCACCAAAAAGAAATTTAAATGCGGAAGTGGAGAGGGAGCGGCCTCCAGCTCTCATTTGTGGTACTGTGACGTTAAGTTTCATACATCACAAGAACACGATGCCGAATGGATTATATGGAATGATCGCCGCTTCCTCCTCCTCCTCTTCCTCAAGGCTGGTGTGAGTGCGAGATGGGAATGCAAGCATATCTGGATCTGCATCAGAGCCTTCTGTAAGCGGTAGAATGGCTTCCATTAAGTTTCGTGATGCAGGACCATCATCTGGACGTGCATGAAGTCCATTTATGAGCCAGACACATGCAGCAGTAAGAAGAAGCGCATCTGGTCTGACACGGAGAGCAGTAGGACCAATAGCTTGGAGACTTAGCACATGGCTCATGCCCAAGAGACGATATAACCTGAAGTTCATAGTAAGCATCCATTAGCTTTGCAAGTTTGTAGCACATGTGAGAAAAACTCACCACCATTCACCTGATGTAAATGACAATAATGAATCACGAATAACATTGATATTCAACCCAAGCAACACAGTTGTCAAAAAATCTAACGGCTTTCTGACTTCGACCCAAGCATTCGACGAGTTGTTTTTGATGGCATCTGTATATACATTGAAAAGGCCTGTGGTGAATGACGGTGGTTGAGTCTGGCCCATTGCATCTTTTATTGTTATCGATTTAGCATGATGTACTCCCTCTGGATTGTATGTGATCGCTTTGTCTGTGGTGTACATCTGGACATATGCTGCTAGAAAATGCCCACAAGCCTGAACACCGGGTTCTATCCTACACCCAGACATGGCTGTAAGATGACTGACCAGATCGTGAGCATATTTTGAGCTTCCGAGACTAGTTATT
>QLOK01013969.1:0-10232 GCA_003313805.1 Tricholoma flavovirens
TATCTACCATTTCAAACCAAGCATCTAAATTTATTTTACAGATAGAGAATCCCTGAAGATATCTGATTTGCCTGCCCACTTGACTGCTACTGTTAGGAAACATGTACAGTTACCTACTATAATTTTTCTTATTTTTTTCGCAGTACAGTCTTTCATGCCTCTTTGAGACAATCAAATATTCATGACCTCCGGAAATTCGTTACACACCACAAACTGACAATTCAAGTAGACAGTATCTACAATATACATGTAAGCTATGTACTCAGCACCATAAAATCATTATCAAGTGGTGTTGAAGGATGCAACAATGGTGATCAGTGCAAAAAGTTGTTATCAGGTGAAACTGGGTCAATGAGACAAGTCACATCAAGGTGTGATTCCTCGATTGGGATGATCACTGATCGTTATCTCCATCACCATCTACGGACATCTGTACATCTTCCTCCTCCTCCTCCTCCTCCTCATCACTGCTTGGGTTCTCTGTGGTAAAATTGGCTAAAGCAGGCTTGCGAGTGGCCTTTTCCATTGCCAGCATCTTTGGCTTGGTCCACCTTGGCTTGCGATGATCAAATTTCGCATTATCTCGTTCAACATTCTGTTACACCACCTTTAGCATGATGGAGCAAGGTGTTGTGATCCAGAGGAATGCACCTCCCTGTTGCTGAAAAGTGGTCATTTGATGTGTCATTGCAGATTTGATGTGATGACCTCTTCTTTTCCCCAGGTGGAAGTGATCTGTGTTGTTCTTCCAAGTAGATCTTCACAGCGTAAGCCTTGAGACCATCAACTTCTTGGCGAAGAATCTGTTTCTTGAGTTCTTGGGAATTTGCCGTGTTCACCATAGTATGCTGTAAAATAACTTGATATGCATCAAATTTTCCATTCCCAATTTGGCAAGCGTGATGTGACTTCACACAATGCTTGATTTTGCTTGTCTGAGACCTTTTCCCAAATTTCTTGCAACACACCATAGATATTGTAAGAATTACTATCTCCAGTCCATTATACAAGGTGTAAGATTGATATGTTCTCCAAACTTTATATGAAAATGAAAATTTTCTCTTGTTATCCCATCATCAATTTTCAATTTTGGCTCAAAATCACCTACAAAGTAGTTTCCTGGAATATCTACTGGGCATAGCCTTGTATAATTATGAACATGGGTACCTGTGAGCTATCTAATGGATATTACAAAAAGTACGAGGGTGTTTGCCCAAAACTGTGGCCATCAAAGCTGTTTGTCTCATTGACCCCAATGTCTCAAAGAGGCATGAAAGACTGTAGTATTACACCATAAAACATTAAAATTATCAATGAACTCAACTGTGAGATGGATAATTCTCATGTGCCCTATATTTAGAATATGTATGCAACTGTACACTTGCATCATAGAACAGTATTCAAATATTGTACAACAATTGTAACTTAGTATGAAAACCAATAAATACTAAGAGACACATCAGTTGTGTTCTCTTAGGATTCCCACCATCACATTGTGTGCAGAAATGCCTTCGTCAACCAACCAATCTATTATTACCACATCACATCAAACTTTGATCCCCCTTTCTATATTTGTTGCATCTTCTTGTAGAGCCCACATGAGGATCCCAGAGTGGATTTGGTGTTGCCCTGACAGAAGAACACAACTCATATTCCATGCACCCTCACTTTTGTTTCACCCTGCCACACCCGATTACCAATCCCCAATCCTCTTGTCATGAGATGAGAGTAACTTGTGTTTATGTAATTTACTTTTGCTCCATAATCTGCACATCAGCACTGCCTTACATTGCAGTCATCAGTGCTTGAAAGGCAGTACTCGTCTGTAGGACAGCTGCAACCAGACAACCATTTGGCTCTGGTTTAATGTACTATTTTTAGTGCTAGTTACAGCCTTTTGCATTAGTGCAGCAATTGCTAAATTGGATTGCCAAAGAAAAGGTCCCAAGTCAGCCAAAGAACCTTGTTACATTTTATTTTTAGCAACAATGTCATGACTGACAACATAATTTCCGATTTCGCTAATCATGATCTTACACTGGAAGAGAAAGTTGATGTGCTCACTATGCAACTTTCTCAACTAGTAATTATGTCACACTCCAAAACCCTGTTCAGCTGGCACCTACTGTGGAGGAAGAGGTGGATGAATTTTTATCTCATCATGAGGAAGAGTTGTTAAAGAATAATGGAGATGGCAAAATTCACTTACCTAAATTCGCACTGCCACAATTATTTGATGGAACAATGAAGGATACTAAATCCTTTATTAGTTCTATTATATTGTATATTAAAGGTCATGAACCCAAATTCTGTACAACTGAATCCAAAATAATGTTTGTGCTACTCTATATGCAAGGGGGCAAGGCACAATTTTGGAGGAATGAAGCCATCAATCAAATTGCTCAGGGTCATGAGCCGTTTAAAAGAGTTTCCAAGATTTTTTGGATAAAGTGGAAGCTCAATTCGGAGATCCTAATCTGAAGGTGACAGCAGTAGGAAAGTTGAAGACCATGCAGCAAGGGTCTTCCTTGGCTGATGAATTCATTTTGCAATTTAAAGCTGAAGCTTCACAAACCAATTTATGAGACACCGTGCTAATCAAATATTTGAAGGCAGGACTTAATCCATCCTTGTTCAAGTCTATATATTGACTACCAGTTATGCCTACAACATTGGAGCAGTGGTACAAATGGGCTTTCAAACTTGATTGGCAATATGGCCAAGAACAAGCCGAGTGTTAAGACAATAGTCCCAACTCGAGTACAAGCACTCCTAATGATATAGTTGATCACTAGTTAGTCATTCTATCTGTTACCAGAGGCTTCCTCAGTAATGTGTTCTGTCTTACTGACTCAGAGGCTTTCTGAGTGGCTGAGGGCAGGTCTACTCATGGAGTTGAGAATGTAGATTGCTCAGGTCAAGCTGAAGAGCAAGACCTCTGGGTACTACAGTTTATATACAGGAAGAATAGTCCTTATCTACCAATGGGAGAATTAGATGAGAATAAACAATAAGGGATAAACATCAAGGGAATAATAGGAGAATAGTTGGTAAGAAGAAGATAGAAATCTGAGGGAGCAATAGGATAATAGTCCATTGGGATGATAAGCAAGAATGAATAATAGAAAAAGAAAAGAAAAGAGTGTCCAGTCTGTCTACTGCTCGCAAGATTTGTAACATTACCATTACCCCATCTTTACATCGAAAATCACCGATTTTCTTCACTAAAGCCTAGATTTCCCTGATCCCCATGATGGGTGTGGTGAAGGATTGGCCGAGTCTGTAGCCAGGGACAGAAACATGGCCCTACGCACTTGAGATGAAGTGGGTGTTGAGATAGGAGATGTTGGTGAAGGTTTTTTAAACAGAAGGGGGTTTTCAGGAGTGGCTGGAGAGGAGGGTATCTCGACTCTCAATGGGGTAGCTCGTCATTTGAATGTAATTTGTCTTGTCCTGGCCAGGGATGGGATGGTGAGGTCACTTGACGTGCATACAGGTGGTGGTGGTTGGAGGTCATCTAACTCCAGCTCTTCATCGTTAATATCATGGTTGAAATGGATGGTGCTAGTTGTATTTGGGTATGTAGAAGGAATGTCCTTGGGAAATGGTGTTCTTGCCATTGTGAGATTTGTAGAGAGGCAAAGAAGGTGACAACTAATGCCAATGTGATCGCAAAGGTGATTAGGGTGGGTTTGACAGGCCAGGGGTCTTTGGGCAATGAGGAGAGGGTGCAGGTGGTAGTGGTTTTGCAAACTGTGGTCGCAGACATCTTGTTGGAAAGAGAAGAAGAGGGTGTTTTAAGAAGGTGAAGAGTAAAGCTAATGGATATAAAGGAAAGAGAGAAGAAAAAGTGAATATAAAAAGAAATCTGCTATATTTGTTTCTGTTTGGGACTAATAGTCCCTGATTGGTTCTCCAGTGATATTGCCCAAGCAGCATCATCGAAGGTGTCAGAATAGGTAGCATCATGTGGTTCTTCTTTGAGAGTAGGACAGTGGACCAAAGGGTGTCTGGGAGCAGTTTTCTTGCAGTGGATGCAGGTGGTGTGAGTGCAGTAGGACAGAAAGTGTCCTTTTCATTTACATATATAACAATAAGGCCCTTTCTTGCCTTTATCTTTCTTCTGGATGACTCTGTCAGAGGAGGGGGTTGGTGAAGGTTGATTGTTGGATGGAGGGAGGAGAGGTGATAGAACAGGTAAGATTCCTGCATCAATGAGGGAAGAGAGTAAAGCACGTTCCTGCACCTGTGCATTGGCAAGGATATGCTGGTCGAGGGACCAGGCATTATACAGGGGAATGAGATTGGGGTGTTGGAGCAGCGCTCGTTGGATGGCTGGCTGGTTGTCATGGTGGGAGAGGAATAGATAACTGGGAAGGATGTGTAAAGCGATGGGAAGGGGCATATTGATGGTAGTAGTCTTTGCTGTTATTATTATTTTTTTTTTGTTAGAGTCTTTTTCTTCTTTTATAGTCTGTCAATAATTCTATAGCATGAGATAGGTTCTGCTCTGGCTCCCAGGAATTCTCCGAGGTTGGGTAGCCTTTCCACTTTATCAAGTAATGGTATTCTTGTGCCTTCCTTCTGTGCATGATCAATGCTTCCACTTCATATTCTTTTTCTCCTTCAATAAGGTCCAGTGGTGGTTCTGAGATGCTTGGTCCATGGGTGTCAGTTTCGAAGTAAGGAGTAAGGAGGGTGGTGTGGAAGATCAGGTGTATTCTCCATGGTCTCAGGAGGTCTAGTTGGTAGTTTAGAGGATTGAGAACTTCTTTTATTGTAAATGGCCCTTGATGTTTTGGGGCCAGTTTCCTAGATGGATAGGGAGTTTTTAAGTTCTTCACTTCAAGCCATACCTTCTGTCCTAGCTTGAATGGGGAGAAGTTTTGATGGACTCATTCAGAGACCATTTGTCTGGCGAGTTCATGAGTAGCCAAAGCTTCATCTCACGCTTTCTGGAGGAGGACAATCCTCTTTTCTAATTCGGGTATGTTAGTCTTCGTATAAGGGAGAGGAATTGCCTTTGGTTCATAACCCATCATGAGGTAGAATGGGGAGTTCTTCTGCACTGAGTGTGTCCTTTGATTGTGCACAAATTCTGCTGTAGGTAAGAGGCATTTCCAATCTTCCGGGTTGTTAGAGCAAAACATCTGCAGGTAGACTTCAATCTCTTGGTTCACCCATTCAGTTTCCCTGTCAGTTTGTGGATGGTAAGCGGTGCTCATTGCCAATTTAATTCCAAGGATTCATCCGAGTTCTTGGAATAATTGAGAGGCAAATCTCAGGTCTCTGTCAGAGATTAGCTTATCAGGGAGGCTGAACCTTTTGTATACATAGTCCAAATAGAAAGTGGCAGCTCCTATAGCGTCGATGGTTTTGTTACAAGGGATTAGAATTACCCCCTTAGTAAGCCCATGGTCTACCACAACCATCAATGCATCAAAACCATCAGACTCTGGTAAGTCCATGATGAAATCCATAGTCACGAGGGCAAACAGGCGGGTCGCATCAGATTTGATGGGAGATAAAGGTGGCATTGTCAGGTGGGTGTTGACCTTCATCTGTTGGCAGCTTGTGCATCCTTTCACATAGTTCTTGACGAATGTGACCATTCCAGGCCACCAGTAGTCTCTCCATAGTAATTCAGTTGTTTGCCATTGTCTGGGGTGTCCTCCAGGCAGTGAGTTGTGATATCTTTCCACTAATTGCCTGTGAAGGTTTACATCATTAGGTACATAGCATCTGTTGTTAAAGAACAGTAAGATGTCTTCTACTTTCCAGTCCTGTAGGGACAATTTGATCGGTGGGGTTCCTTTTTCTTTGAGGGCCTTAATTGCATCTTGTACCAGGTCTTCTTTCATGATTCGTTCAGCAAATAGATTGTGTATTGCTGTGTTGATGAAGTTAATGAATAGGTTGTCCAGTAAGAGGGTAGTGTCTTTGTTGTCAGTGTCATTCTTGGGGACATGGTCTTCTCTTCAAGACAGTGCATCACTCTGCACCATTTGTGATCCAGGAACATGGACCAACTGCAGGTTGAACTCTGAGAGAAATAGGCTCCATTGGGCCTGTCTTCTGTTGAGTTTTTGTGCCATTCTGAAGTAGGTGAGGTTCTTGTGGTCAGATAAGATGGTCATCGGATGTTCTGAGCCGAGTAGGTAGTGCCTCCATGTTTCCAGTGACCATATAATCGCTAGGAGCTCTCTGTTGTAGATTTCGTAGTTCCTTTCTGTGGGGGTAAATGAGTGAGAGATATAACCACAAGGATGCCAGTCTCTGTTAACATCTCTTTGTTGGAGGACTGCTCCCATGGCCCATTTTGATGTGTCCGATTCTATTGCGAAGGGTTTGGTGGGGTCGGGAATTAGCAATACTGGGGTTTTGGCGAATTTCTTTTTGAGGGCATCAAATGCCATTTGACATTCTGAGGTCCATTCAAATTGCTTGGTCTTCTTTGTTAGTTCATTGAGTGGTTTCGCCAGGTCAGTGAAGTGTTCGATGAATTTCCTGTAGAAGTTTCCGAAGCCAAAAAATGATCTTACCACTTTGACATTGGTTGGTTCGGGCCATTCCTTTATCCCAGCCAGTTTTGTAGGGTCCATAGAGATTTTGTTAGGTTCAGTGATCATTCCTAAGAATTCTACCTTTTGTACCCCAAATTTACATTTTTCCGCTTTGAGGTAGAGGTCATGTTCTTGGAGCTGTTGCAGGACCCGTTCTGTCCTAATCTGGTGTTCCTGCTTTCCTTTGGAGAAGATGAGGATATCGTCCATATAGATTATTACCCATCCTTCATGTAACATGTCTTTGAAGATGTCATTCATCATCACTTGAAAAGTGGGGGGTGAGTTGCATAGTCCAAAAAACATTACCATTGGTTCGAATAATCCTCTGTTGGTTTTGAATGCAGCCTTCCATTGGTCTCCATCCTTTATCCAGACATTGTGGTAACCCCAGTGAACGTCCATTTTCGTGAACCATTCCATGCCTTGTAGTTTGTCCATTAATCCCCTACCAAGGGAAGTGGGTAGGTGTTCTTGACAGTTCCTTCATTCAGGTATTGGTAGTTTTGGCAAGGTTGGAGTGCTTCAGAGTCCTTTTTTGCTACAAAGAAGAAGGGAGAGGCCATCGGGGACTTTGAAGGCTGGATATATCCTTTCTGTAAGTTGTCGTCGATGAACTCATCCAGTTTCTGTTGTTTGGTAAGCAAGAGAGGGTAAACCTTACAATCTTTTGGGATGAAGTCCAGCTTGAGGTCGATGGCATGGTCCCAGGGTCTTGGGTCCAGGAATCTTTCCGAAGCCATTTGTTTGAATACCTTTTTCCAGCAAAGGAATTCAGGAGGTAAAAGCTGTTCAAGGGGTTTGCCTTTTTCTTGTTCTGTGCCATGTGCCAGGTGTTGGGATACCGATGTCTTTACCTTAATCCATAGATCGTTTCTTTCCATGGTTGTAGATTGTCCTTCTTCAGTGAATTCTCTGGTTGTCGGGTCTCCCAGATCATACTCCTGCGGTCCTTTGACCATGCGGAATATGCTAGCAGGTTCGTCTTTGTCTGGGATTTCTTCCATGGTCGTCTTGGGTGTCCTTTTCTTTCCGAGTATGCCATAGTTTATCCTGGTCTTTTTGACAATCCTTTTCATATTTAGGCAAGGTGTTGATTTTCCTGGAATTCAAAGGTTCCTTCTTTCCAGTCAATCATAGGGTTTACCTTTCGTAACCATGGTAGTCCCAAGATAATCCATTCATTTCCTAATCCAGTGACTAGAAATGTTAGCTTCTCTTTTCTCCTGTGGATCGTCATTTCTTCTTTAGCACACTGGGTGATGGTTCCCTTCTTGTTTGGTGTTCCATCTATGTTTCGCACCAAGACTGGTTTTGCTAGTTCGTGTAATTTTATCTTGTGTGTTTCAGTGAATCTGCAGTCCATGAAGACTCCCCTTGCCCCACAGTTGAGGAGGGCTTCTGTATCAACGTCTTTTCCTTTGTCCGCTCCCACTTTGATAGGTAAATGCATAGATTGACTGTCTAGAGTGGCTAGTAGTACAGAGCGGACTGAAAGTTCAGCGGTACCTGGCATTGGTTCAGGCCACTTCTTTAAAAACCTGTTTCCTCCATGAGTGTGAGGGTCTTTCCTCTTTCTTCTTCATCTAATTCTCCTAGAATAGCTTTGATGTTCACATATGCCTCTGCTCCCTTTCTTTTTGGGAAGAAGCAGTTCATCTGTTCAGGTTGCTGGTATTCACGGTTGTTCGTCAGCTGATTTAGCAGTGGGAAATTCCTGTGCTTATGATTGGCGGCTGTGTCCAGGGCTGTGGCACATGAAGCAGAGTCCTTTCTGTATGTGTTCAGTTCATTCTTGCTGGGATAGTCAGTTTATCTCCAGCGTCAGCTTTGTAACTTTGGGAGGAGTGACCGTCTTCTTTTCATGAGTCTCCCGTGCTTTTCCTGCGATGGCTTTCGCTCTTCTCCAGTTCCCATCATACTTTGATGTGGCTTTGATCATTCTGTCCAGGGTAGTCAGGACATTTTCTATGGTGAAGATTTTATCAAGGAGAGCTGGTTTCAAGCCGTCTATGAAGTATTCAATGAGCGTGGTATCTTCAGTGAGTTCCGATCTTCCCTTTAGGATGAGGGACTGGCTGATGTAGTCTTCTAAATCATCGCCCTGCTTCAGGGTCTTCATTTCCATTTGGGCCAATCCTGCATCATCTATAGGGGGAAAAGCCTCCTTCACTTCTGTTGCAAACCTTTCCCAGGTTCCTAAATTGGTCCTGCTTCCTCGCTCCAATGCCCATGCCCATGCTGTTCCTCCATTCATGAAAGAGAGAGTGAAGATGATCTGCTTTTCATCAGTGTCATAGATCACTTCATTTACTCAGACAAAAAGGGAGACTTCCTGGAGAAACTTTGTTGTTTTGGTTTGATCTCCAGTGAAATCTGATGGAGCTCTGATCTTGATTTCCATGTTTGCCATGTCAGTGTATAGATTGTCATTGTCATCAAAAAAGGTGAGCATTGGTGGTTCTGGAGATTCCTGTTTAATCTTTGGTGGTTCTTCTTCTTCAGCTGAGAAGTCTTCTTCTGTCAAGAATTTTCCTGGTCATCCTGGTTCTGACTTTGTGAACCACTTTCCCTGTGTTTCTGAAAATTGAGTCTGTTTTCCTTGGTAACTATACCAGAGCCCATCTTTGGTGGTGGCTCCTCTTGGCAGTCAATCAGCAGACTGCTGTCTTCAAGATGTGGTTGCCTACTCTTGAGGTAAGAGGGCACTTGATGTTCAGCTTGACCTTTTGTTAAGACAATAGTCCCAACTTGAGTACAAGCACTCCTAATGATATAGTTGATCACTAGTTAGTCATTCTATCTGTTACTGGAGGCTTTCTCAGTAACGCGTTCTGTCTTACTGACTCAGAGGCTTTCTGAGTGGCTGAGGGCAGGTCTACTCATGGAGTTGAGAATGTAGATTGCTCAGATCAAGCTGAAGAGCAAGACCTCTAGGTACTACAGGAAGAATAGTCCTTATCTACCAATGGGAGAATTAGATGAGAATCAGGAGGAATAAACAATAAGGGATAAATGTCAAGGGAATAATAGGAGAATGGTCAGTAAGAAGAAGATAGAAATCTGAGGGAGCAATATGGTAATAGTCCATTGGGATGATAAGCAAGAATGAATAATAGAAAAAGAAACGAAAAGAGTGTCCAGTCTGTCTACTGCTCACAAGATTTGTAACACCGAGTCAAAGTTGCTACACCTGCATACTACACATGCAGGTTCTAAATTTGGAAAGTCATCAGGAGGAAGTTCTGAAAAAGGAAAGGCATCAATCATACACAAGATGAAGGCACAGCCATTGGCCATGGCAGTGACACTTCCCAATCAGTTGAATATTAGTCAGCATGCATCAGATGCTATGGATGTAGATCATGCAGGGAGATGTCCCCCGATCAAATGTTTCAATTGTGGAAAATTGGGTCATACAGCTAGGTTTTGCAGAGAGAAGAGGCAGATTTGAGAGGTGACAACAGAAGAGCAGAATTTTCCCGAGCAGTCCCAGTGAAGGTTTCCCCATTGGAGACTCATAATCAATATGATGTATTAACAGTGGAGGAAACCAATGATTCATGTCCCCGGCCAACCAATCCTATGCTAGTAACCTATTACGCCCTCAATTTCATTTCAAAACTATGTAACCAAACCAGGAGTAAAGGTGAAGCACATCATCAATCC
>QLOK01013983.1:0-13273 GCA_003313805.1 Tricholoma flavovirens
ACCTCCCTGCCACTTGCAGGTTTATCAATTAGTTATACTGAGTATATAATTTAATTTAATTACACTACAAAAAATTGTAGTAAAACTGGTCAGAACTGGTTCTAGGACTGCAACTGAACCGAATACAACCAGTTGTATTCAGTTTGGTTGCAGTCCTCCAGTTGTGGGCAACAGTTTAAACTGGTTGTGGTCTCTGGTTGCCCCTTTGGGGGTCCAAAAACCGGACCTAACCAGACTGTAAAACACTAGGTGGTGAAGATGATTCTGATTGTATGAACATATATCTTGCTTGTCTTGCCTTCTAGTTACTAACTGATTATTTATTCTAGAGGTGATGAGGATGTGACGTTTATTCAACCCCTGCCAATTATCATGATGCTCCTCTATTTTTTTGTCCCTGATCATTTCTTATATGCACAATGAATTTCCTTACAATCTTCAATTCTGATTAGATTACACTTTCCGTACTTCCTTAGATGATGGAATGTACATGTTTTTCTGGCTGAATTTCCTTAATGGTGCTTATGAGAGCTGATATTGATGGCCTGTTGAGATTTTTGACATTTAAAACTATGCTTACAGCTACATTTGTAGCTGCTTAATGTCCTTAGATTGCTCCTTAGAATCCCCTGATGGCCTTGTAGCATATACTTAGAATAAGCGAAATAAGGAAGTACTAAGGAAGCAAATAAGGAGAATTTGCTTAATTCAGGAAATGACCTGTTGGGACTGGCAACCCAAGCATGGTCCAGTAATTTAATAATAGTATACTACTACATATGTGTTACACAAGTGTAACAAAAAAAGTCTAAGACTCCTTTCCTCCTACCATTGTGAATCCCAACAGGTTATGGGCCCTGGCTCTACTTTTTAAACCTCTGGAGCACTATCACTATGGACCAACAACAAGAAGGAGATCAGCAAGCTGACCTTTTTTCTGACAGGGGAAATCAGCACTCACTGTCACCAACTGCTACACATTTTTGTGCCTCTAACAACATTACTGTTTACTTGAACCAAACAAAGGAGTACTCAAATGTTAGCAAGATAGCTGATCGTGACCATTTGATGGATGAGAACTGGCACAAGTGGAAGGACCAGATGAAACATGTGTTCATGAACTGTGATATCACTGGATACATTACAGGTGCAGTTAGCAGGCCAAATGAAAGCAATGATCCTGTTGGGGCACGTAACTGGGATAAGAATGACTGCTGGGCACAGCAAGTTATCATCCATAATGTTACCTCCTCACGGATGACCCACATCAGCTTGAAAACTTCTGCCGAAGCTATGTACTCAGCTCTTGCAGTCACTCATGAGAACAAGGCTCACCAAACCATCAACCACATTCAATGCCTCTTATATGAGACGAAAGCTAAATGAGACAAAAGCTAGAGACAATGATGACCTTTTGAAGCATCTCAACATTCTCAAATCCTATCATGAGCACATCAATAAATTCCCTAACACTGAGTTTCATGTCTCAGATACATGATTCAAGTCTATTATCTTGGCATCCTTACCTTCGACATGGCAAACCTTTGTAGAACCTTACAATGGGAATGCAAGCAAACCTAACAACCCCATTCTGAAGCAGAAAATGTCCTCAGATGCTCTCATTGGTCTTTTACATGAAGAATACAAGATTCAGGTCAAGCAAGCAATTAACAGGAATAATAATGGGTCAAATGGGAGTGTGAACCTGGTGAGAATCCAGAGGGCTCCTGGACCTAGTAAATCCCTTGAGGCTCGAATTTCTGACCTCAAACTGTGTATCCAGCCCTACTGTGATCACTGTAGGTGCCCTGGACATTGGACGTCTAAATGCTGCAAGGTGGAGGCAAACAAGTGTTGGAATTGTGGGAAATATTGTTATAAACTGAAACTGAAAGGGAATCTGTGTGGGAACCGATCGGAAATGTGGAGGGGTATCAGAAAGAACTTGGCTTCAACTTTTAAGAAGTTGCGCCCTTTGCTTGTTATGGTGTTCTAATTTACTGGAGGATGATCGGGAATTCAAGTAGGGGACCAATCGGGAGTCTGAAGACAAAAGACAAGAGAGTGAATAACATATGAGTAACATATGAATAACATATGATATTCAAATTGCAGAATACAAATGAAATATCTAAGTTTAAATACTAATATTAAATCCAAGATTGGAGACCGAGGTAAGAGCTATGTACATTAGCTGTGGTCGGCAGTATGGGCAGTACCCGAGGTAATTACCCAAGGTAAAATCATATGAGTAACTACAGTAACTATGTACGAAGTCTACACTATACACTGGAATGGAATCTGATCAATCTCAACAAATATCGGAGTATGGAACGGTGTTCCATCGGAAGTCCAAGTCAGGTGGAACAGAACATAACAGTATTTCCCCCTTAAGGCCGAGCCTTCAAGGCACGTGAATGTTGAAGTCTAGACTCAGCAATTTTTTAGAAAAATTTCATTTCTCCTCCTACCTCCATCACCATGTCCAACGTCGGCACTTTTGATTTCTCTCGCATGTCCACTGCAGACCAGTCCACCACGCTTCTGCAGATGCTAGCACAGACCCAAAAACAAGCGGAGGAGGAATGGATTGCAGAAAATTAACGAAAGGAATGAGAGTCTCGGGAGGCCGCTGAGAGGGAGGCCAGGGAGGCCAAGGAGGCCGAGGAATTGGCGGCAGCAAAGGCAGTGAGGAAGGCTGCCAAAAAAGGCAAGAAGCGAGTGCTGGCAATGGAGGCAGAGTTGGGAGCCGAGCAGGTGACTGATGAGTGGCCAAAACCCAAAAAATGAGTGAAGATGGCAGAGACCATAGCAGTGACCACTACAGAAATCGAGGAAGGGTCACCTCTGGAGACAGCAGAGATGCCCTGCAAAAAGTAAGTGACAAATTCTTGTGTTCTTTAGTTAATGTTCCTAGATGTTCAGCTAGCGAGCGGGAGTGCATGCGGGTCCGTGAGGGCCATGTGAAGTCATGTTTGGTGTGCAGCAAAGTGAAGCACTGTTGCATAGGGGCAGTTTGGGGAAATGGGGAGGGTAATAGCGGAGAGGTCATAGGAGTTTCATTGGGGTCCGTGAGCGAGGAATTGAGGGAGATGCAGGAAATGATGAAGGAAATGGTGCAGCTGCAACAGGCGTCCATCAAGGTGGCAGCGGCGAATCTGGAGAAGGTGACGTGGGTAGTACAGGAGGTGCTGGATAGTTTCCAGTACCATCAGGATAACAAGCAGGAGGATGAGATTTTCGATGAGTGGGTGGCAGACATGGAGTTTGGGGAGATGGAGAATGAAGTAGCAGAGTTGCAGGTGGAGGAAGCGGAGTACCGAGAATGGTTGAAGGAGAGGGCAGAGAAACGAGGAGTAGTAGGGAATGTAGGGGAGGAATTAGTTGCTGTAGTAGTTGAATCGGGTGCGGGGATGTAGACAGGGGTCCAATCGGAAATTTGATCATAATAATATTTTTTTTTTTTGTTCATGTTTTGTTGGAGTGATGTAAGGAGCGAAGGAGAGTTTCACAGGATGTATGCTGATGGTGGGAAACGAGGATGCTGGGCACCATCTGATGATGATAATGGTGATTTTGGTTGTAGGGGAGTTTTGAAATGGACCCATCGTAAGTTCAATGGAATGGGCTGTTGTGGTAACTCAACCAATGGAATACCATTGTCTTCTTCATAGAGGTCAGTGTCATGGTTAAATCGAATGGTAGACGTCTCTTCATCATTATAGATTCTTGGCCCATATACCCTTTCCTGGTACCAGTGGGCAAACCTGGCTTGTCCATAGACAATGGCGGCAACCAATACACTGAATAGGAGTGCAAGAGGGAGTGTAGTAGGAGAGAATGAGTTGTTGTCCATTCTGCCAAGGTGGGGGTCTTGAAAGAAGATTTGTTAAATAATTCCCATGGCTCGTTACATTAACGACAGTGTTCCGTAGGCTGTAGGTGAAGATGGGAATTCGGTCAGGTCCAGCAATAGTCCAAAGACTTGAAAAGAGCAAATAGGAAACCATCATGGGAGAGGACCGGGTTTGTTTGGGTAACGAGTGTGGAAATCCGAAACGATTTCTTGTGCGTGGTCAAGTTCATTAGCCAGTAACCATGAGTTTTCTTCATTGGTTCCTTTGTAACCAGCCCATCGGACAAAGTATAGGAGTTTACACCTTCTCCAATTATCGATTTTGGAATCGAGAATTTCAGCTATCTCGTATTCAATGTCATCATTGATTTTGACAGGAGGTGGAGGTGGTTGGGTATGATTCAGGATTGTGTTTGGTACCGATGGTTCTAACTGGGGAAACATGGAATACTGGGTGAATTGCATGCAAGTGTTTGGGAAGCCGAAGGGTGAACGAGTGAGTGCCAGGACGGGCTACAATTTGAATGGTCCTAAATACTTTTCTGAGAGTTTCTTCGAGGGTCTAGTGGTACTGATGTTTTCTGCACGAACATAAACTTGTTGACCAATATGGAAGTCTGGTGTGGGTTCCCATTGGCGATCCGCAGGACCTTGATAACGTTTTTGGGCTGCTGCCATCTGATTGCGGAGTTCAGCATGAAGTTCTTCAAGGTCGATAACGAATTCGCAGGCTTTGATGGATGCTAGCTCACGTTCTGGGAAGACAGTGATGTTGGGATGATAGCCTTTGTTAGCGAAGAAAGGGGTTACGCCAGTAGTAGCATTAGGAGAATTGTTGTAGGTGAATTTGGCAAGGGGTAGGATTTCTGACCAATTGTCTTGTTGATAGTTGCAGAAAATACGGAGGTATTGTTCTAATGTTTGGTTAAGATGTTCAGTCTGACCGTCACCTTCCGGGTGATAACCCAAAGTGAAGTGTATCTCATATTCAAAGCTGTTCCTAAGGATTGGAAAAAGTGCGAGATGAACTCGGATTCTTGATCGCATGTAACATGCGTGGGAACTCCATGCTTTGAAAAGATGTGTATAATGAATAGTCTTGCTAGTTCAGGTGCTGCAATATTGTCTGAAGTAGGAATGAAGATGCCTTGTTTAGATAGTCGATCCACAACTACTAGGAGTGCAGTATGACCTGAGGAGTTAGGGAGGTGTTCGATGAAATCCATGGAGATAGAATTCCAAGGTCATTTGGGGACAGGGAGTTGTTTCAATAACCCATAGGGTTTATGACGAGGTGCCTTTGATCATTTGCAAGTAGTGTATGAGCTGCAGAAATCTTTTACAAATGTACGCATGTTGGGCCAAACGTATTCACAGCGAACCAATTCCTAAGGTTTTGTTTTGACCGAAGTGTCCTGTGAGTACATGGTCATGTTTGTATTGTAGGACTTTGAGTCAGAGGTCTGCATGGTCCAGTATGAAAATCCAATTGTTTAAATGAAGTAGGCCACTTTCATCGATAGTCCATTTAGGATCAATGGGGGTCAGGAATTGTGTGGCAGAGATTGGGTCAAGGGATAAGGATAAACAAATGTCATTGTGGAGTTTCTCTATGTCCATAATGATTGCGTTTCTAATGATTGGTGTAGTGAAATAGGTCGCACGAAGGGAAGCAGAAAGCTGCTCTTGAGTAAAGATGGGTCAGAGATTGCTCAGGTTTGCGAGGACAAAGTCGCTATTTCCCCCTTTGCGGTAGACATCCAACGTCTAGTTAGCGCATCAGGTTTGGCGCTTAATTTCCCTGGATGGAAGCAAATAACCATGTTGAACTGGGAAAGGTATTCAGACCAGCAGTCTTGTTGACGAGTAAGGATCTTGGTAGTAGCAAAATATTTCAGATTTCAGTGGTCTGTGACCACATCAATCGGGATTCTGCTACCTTCAAAATATTGTCACCAATGTTTGAAGGCTTCAAAAATGGCCAGTAGTTCCTTATTGTGCATGTCGTAGTTCAGTTCAGCATCATGGAATGACCTAGAGTGAAAAGCGATAGGGTGGATTTCGCCGTCAGAAGTCCATTGGGAAATGATCGCTGCTAGGGCATAGTCCGAAGCATCAGTTTCTAAAATCATTTCTGAATCAGGTACCCATTTAGTTAGAACAGGAGCCTGCATAAACTGTTGCTTTAATGTTTCGAATGCCATGCGGCATTTCTCGTCAAAGTTCCAAGGGAAGTTTTTGCGGGTTAGGCAGGTGAGAGGAATGACAATGTCTGAGTATCTGTAAATGAAATGTCAGGAGAAATTGCAGAATCCTAAAAAGGATTGGACATCCTTTACTTTGCGGGGTTCTGGCCAATCCAGAATGGTTTTTACTTTGTCTTCAGCCATTTTGAGTACATCGGTAGAAAGAATGAACCCAAGGCATTCAACGCTTTCTTTATGAAATTCGCATTTCGGGGGGGCTGCATAAAGTCCATTTTTGTGAAGTCAATGTAGGACTTCCTTAATGTGAGCTTTATGTTTGGACATATCCTCCGAATAAATTAAGATGTCATTGAGGTAGATGATGACACAAACATCCAGTAGGTCACTGAAGATGTTGTTCATAAATCGTTGAAAGGTGGCTGATGCATTGGTTAATCCGAAAGGCATTACAAGCCATTCAAATGAACCATAGCGGGTTCTGAATGTGGTTTTCCATTCTTTGCCGTCGGCAATCCAAACCAAGTGGTAGGCATGTCGAAGGTCTATTTTTGTGAAGATGCGGGCTTTCTTTGGGGCAACAAGGAGGTCCGATAACAATGGTAATGGGTAATGGTCCTTCTTGGTGATACGATTTAGGCAACAATAGTCAACACAAAGTCGTAAACTGCCATCCTTCTTTTTAATGAAGAGGATAGGAGTGCCATGTGGGGATTTGGAGGGGCGAATGAACCCTAGGTTAACATGTTCTTCGATGAACAATCGCAGAGTTTCTAACTCTGATTGAGAAAGGGAGTACATTCAGCTAGGAGGCTGAGTTCCATCTTCAATCTCTATTTTGAGATCATAAGAGCGGTGTGGAGGGAGCCTATCAGCTTTCCCTTTGTTGAAGACATTGGTGAATTCGTGATATTCTTTGGGGACCAATGATAAGTCTGGTTTGGTAATGGCTGCTGTGCACCCAAAAGTACCGTCAGGTGCTAACTGCAGTTGAAAGGCTATTGAGCCTGGAAGTTTACTGGCACGTGAATATGTGGCTGCATTGATTAACGAGATGGAAGGAGGTGTTAGGCGAGGAGATTTGGGGATAGGTGTAGGAATTGGGTCAGGAATAGATTCGGGAATCCAATTGGGAATAAGGGATGGTGAGTTTACAGAAGATTGAGGCAGTGAATTAGCCTTCAAGGTAGACGTCGGGGGTGCGAGACCTGTGTTCAGCCGAATGGAAAGAGATTTGGTTAGAAGACCAGTCAATCAACGGATTGTATTGCTTCAACCAATTGTATCCTAAAATGGTGGAGCAGGAAGAGTCTAGCGGGGTTACAAAAAATGTCAGATTGAACTTTTCACTGCAAGGAAAGGTTACTAGGAGATGGGCCGTCTGTGTAATGGTAGTTTTACAAGACCCATCGAAAAGTTGGAGGCCGATCAGAGAAATCGAAGTGGTGGGGATGTTGCATTCAGCGGCAAATGTAGAGTTGATGAAACAATGGGAAGATCCAGAATTGATTAGAGTTTGGGTAAGCAGGGAGCAAATTGATGTTAATGAAAGTGTAATGATTAGGGAGTCGGGATCCAAAAGAGTGGAAGCATTCAGCCTAACGAAGTTAGCTACATGGGTAAGGTCAATGCAATCCTCAGTCTGTGTAGCATATCTCTGAGGATTGCAGACTATTTTTTTGAGTCTGCGGTTTTGGCCTTTGACTCGGGGGCTGAAACATTAGCCAATCGTGCTTTTGCCACTTTTGACTTTGGACAATTGTGAGCGACATGTCCTTTATCTCTGCAGTAAAGGCAGAGTCCTTCTTTCATGCAGTGATCTCTTTCATCACCAGCGAGTTTGCCATTTTTTCCGAGCTTATCAGAGATAGAGTTTTTGGATCTATTTCTAGCAATGTGCGAGGGTCAGGAAATGGAAGGAGCAGGATGGTGGTAGACTGGAGGGTTATGCGGGGGTTGCAGCTGATGGGTTTTGTTGGAATCCTTTTTATTCGGGTGACCAACATTGACCGTGTTTCAAGAATCCAAATGTGATTCTTCCTCTTGCATCCAATAGATGTTGTCAGCATCTTGGGCCTTTAGACGCAAGGCTGCAAGGGTGTCTGGTTTACCCCCACAAAGGACTTCAACATGGAGTCAAAGCGGAAGTCTGCGGTAGTACTGATTGTGGAGTGCTGATTCGTTCCAGCTGACTCATGAGGCTAGTTCCCAAAAGTCTATGTTGTATTTTATAATGCGGGTTGTTTTCTTCATAGAGAGTTCATTGAGGGCTTTCTCAGCATCCCTAACTGGGTCGTGGGGACCGAAATTGCCTTCTAGCTCACCCAGGAATGCTTAATAATTCCACATCCAGTGGGTGGAGTTTGTAGGGTCATTAAGTCCTGGTTCAAACCAGCTAAGAGCTGATCCTTTGAGATAAGAAAGGATGAAGAGAATCCTTTTCTCATCAGATGTGAAGACTTGGGGCCAATCCCTAAAGTGAAGGTTACAAGAAACTAGGAAGTCCCATAGTTTCTTGGGCTTAGAGCCGTCGAATGTATCTGGCTCTCAAACCTTTATCTTTTCGGGTTTGGGTGTGGAGTTCCGATGCAAATCCCTAAGGCTGCCTGAAAGCTCAAAGAGAGCTTGGACAAATCTATCGCCGGGATCCATTGACAATGAACTACTACTACCGTCATCACCATCGTCAGGACATGGGCCATCTCCTGGAACAGGAGGGCCACCAGGGCCATGATCATTATCGGGAGGATCAAAAGGATTATGATTGTCATCATTAGGAGGGTCAGGAGGTATGGGCAGAGAATCAGGAGGACCGCTAGGGTCTGAATGATGATCATCATGGGATGGGTCCACATACTCTAATGGTGTAGGGGATTGGGAATGTGGTGGAGGTTTGTTAGTTCCCTGATTATTATTGGTGGACATTAAATTAGCACTAATTGACAGAGCACCTTCGCCAACTTGATGAAAGATGTTAGAGGGTCGTGAGGTTTGTCCAAATGTAGATGATAGTCTTGGGGGACTAAGAACAGAATGGTGAATTGCAGAAATTCTGTGGATTGCTCCTGCGCATCAGGAATTCTGAGTGGTCCGTTTTCAAGTTGTAGTCTGGGTGGTGGTCATGAGTAACAATGAAGTGTGAATTCGAATATACTGTTATAAACTGAAACTGAAAGGGAATCCATGCGGGAACCGATCGGAAATCCAGAGGGGTATCGGAAAGAATTTGGCTTCAACTGTTAAGAAGTTGCGCCCTTCGCTTGTTACGGTGTTCTAATTTACTGGAGGATGATCGGGAATTCGAGTAGGGGACCGATCAGGAGTCTGAAGACAAAAGACAACAGAGTGAATAACGTATGAGTAACGTATGAATAATGGATGATATTCAAATTGCAGAATACAAACAAAATATCTAAGTTTAAATACTAATATTAAATCCAAGATCGGAGACCGAGGTAAGAGCTATGTATGTTAGCTGTGGTTGGCAGTATGGGCAGTACTTGAGGTAATTAATTACCCGAGGTAAAATCCTATGAGTAACTACAGTAACTATGTACGAAGTCTACACTATGCACTGGAATGGAATCTGATCAATATCAACAAATATCGGAGTATGGAACAGTGTTCCATTGGAAGTCCAAGTCGAACGTAACAAATATGGTCATTTAGCAAAGGATTGTCAATCAGAGAAGAAGTATAAGGTGAAGAAAGATGGAAAAGGGAAAGGAACAGAGGAGTCAAATATGGGGGAAGAACACATTGCATTTATGGTGAATGAAGAACCAATGGATGTGGATGAAGAACTCTACAGTTTTGATATGTTCAATGAATGTAATGCTGGGGATATTGATGAGCACTTGGTCCTCTATGATTGGTTGGCTGATTCTGCAACTACTTTGCACATAACCCATCAATGGGAAGCTTTTACTTCATACGCTCCTTTTAGAAAGAGTTCCATAACAGGAGTAGGGGGTAACCAAGCGACTGTAGCTGGCCAAGGAACTGTTAAACTTGTTTCAACATGCAACAGTCAAGAATTCATTCTCCTTTTGCAAAATGTCCTTTATGTGCCTGGAACACGGAATAATCTTATTTCATTGGAGTGATGGGATACTGCTGGTGGACATTATATTGGAGGAGGGGGGACAGTTACCCTTATCACCAAGGATGGGAAGCACATTGCCAAAGGAACCAAAGTTGACAACAATTTGTACAAGATGAAATTGACTACATGAACACCCCATCCTACTCCATCCAAAACTCACATCGCAAATCCACTAACATCTGTCAGAAGTGAACCAGCTTGCAGTTGGGAAACCTGGCATCACTGATTTGGACATGTTGGATATCCTGGGTTTCAGAAACTCCTGGACAAGAAACTGGTTGATGGACTCACTGTTGATAAGTGTACACTGAAGCCCAATTGCATTCCATGTACTGAAGCTAAACAACATGTTGAACCATTTCCCAAGGTGTCGCACAGGAATACTCAACCCGGGGAACTCACTCACATTGATGTATGGGGGAAATACACTGTCTGATCAATCAACAACAACCAATATTACCTGCTTTTCATTGATGATGCAAAACAATATACCACTGTGGATTTTCTGAAGGAGAAATCAGATGCAGTCCAAGGAGTCATTAATTATTTGACACACCTTATAACACAAGGCCGAACACCCAAGGCAATACAGATCAACTGTGGCAGAGAGTTTGTTAATGAGGAGTTGGATACATGGCGTAAGGAACATGGTATTGAGATTCATTTTACTGCACCATATTCATCCTCATAGAATGGCATTGCAGAGAGGATGAACAGAACACTCGTCAAACTCAGCCAGGCAATGCTGATTGCCAATGACCTCCTGGAATTCCTCTGGGAGTATGCTGTTCTGCATGCTGCTTACCTCTGCAACTGTTCATACACACAATATCTCACCAACTCCACACCATATCAGGGATGGCACAACACCAAACCAAATGTATTGTATCTCATTTGCAAGAGTTTGGAGCTCCTATCCAGATCCTCTTGCAGGGACAGAAAGAACAATGGAAGATGCTACCAAAATCAAAATGCCAAGCTTATGTTGGTTTCGATGATGGCGCTCAAGCAGTCAAATATTATAATGCTGAAACACACAAGGTACTTACCCTTACCTCTCACAACTTCTGCAATATTACCCCTCCTGACAACCCCACACCTCCCGAACCCATCGAACTTACACCCAATATGCTGCATGAGGGGGAGACTGGAGGGAGCATGCTGCCAATGGGTGTAACAGGTTCTGATGATAGAACTCGCAACCTTGAACCCAAGCAGAAATGAAAGTGGAATGATATAGAGGAAGATGTGGATATTAATGCACCATGGAAGACACATGGAATTCGTACCAACGATGGGTAAAACAATAAATGATGTGGAAATTATATAAACAGTTTGTGATACCATGTTCCCCCTTTGAGGAGTTTGAAATATCTCGAAAATCATCCCATGTCCTTCAGAAATGCAATGTGTTTCTTCATCTTGTGCCTGATAAGCATGTTGTATGACCTCTAGCAATGTGGTAGCAAGGTACAATGTTTGACGATAAGAAAGACAGCTGCTGGAGTGCTCAAAATAGGTCTAAACATGGTCGAAGTTCACTCAAAATTGATCGAAGTTAATCAAAGATGATTGTGGTGATCACAAAAGCTTGTTGAAGCTCGTACGGTGCTCAAAGTAACTCAGTAGATAGCCTAAAGATGTTGCAATGAGATTTGAGAAAGATCCTCAAAGTTCAAACACAATCAAAATTGTTTGAGCTGTTCAAGTGTATGACATGTCCATTTGAAATCGTTAGAATGTTCGGAGGAGCATCAAAGGTGGTCATTTAATACTCAAGTGGTGTTGAAGAATATGTAAACTGGATCTGTGAATGATCGAAGTTGAATACGAGGTCTTCAAGGGGTGCAATATCATTTGATCTTGCTCAGAACTGTTTGAAATCATTCAAAATGCATTCAAATGAGTCTGGAGGCCTTCGCATTGCTGCACAAACCTATCATAAGGAATGCAAAAAGTACTTAACTATTCCCAGATACTCCCAGAGATCCAACTGCGAGGTGGATCTATCACTGTAACCGATCAGGACTGGACCTGCAGTCTCAGTTACACCCCATCAGGTAAATATCAGTCTATGGTCCTACTTGCATAACTACGTATGTTGGACTGGTAAGAACCAGTTCAGATGGGTGATAAGACCACCTTGCATCTAGCACTCAAAAAACATCCTATAGTTTTCGCATTCTGCATACAAACATCTATGAACAGTTCTATCAACTTTGAATGCATTTTCAAGCTATATAGAGCAATATCGAGCCATTCGAACACCTTCACACTCAACATCGAACATTTGCAGGAGTATATGCACATTGTATGACCATTATCCATCATCAATTGACAAATATCAACTGCATTCTGAACGTTCAATTGAGCTCAAACAAATATATCAAGATCTTGAACTTTTTGAACTTTTTCAAATGAGCTCAAACTCCAACTATCTTCTTCAAACCTCATCAAACCCCTTTGCGATATGTTCTTCCATCTATCAAGTTATGTCATATATACTTTGTATTATGTACTGTTTCAAGGAGAGAATCCCATTGTGTTATCATCCCAGTAGTCTGATTCAAGAGGCCATACTCTTGAGTCCAAGTCCTTCATTTTAGTTCAAAGTTTTGCAATATTGTCACAATCTTCCATGATATTTTATTGAACCTCCATATTGAGCCCCTCGTACCTCACTTTTACCTCGCATTAATCGTATTCCCCTTGCTTTTGGTCCTATTATCATCCTCCCATTGTCTCCCCTTCTGTCAATCCCATTTTCATAGTCCAATCAAGCTCTATATTTGATCAAGCTTGTGATATTTCATTGAACACCACTCATTATTCCTCACATTCCCTTGCTATCAAGTCCCCCAACCTTGACCTAGGTCCCAAAGTTCAGTACCACCTCACTACCTTCCTCTAACCTGTGTTATACCATACCAAGCCTTTTGTAGGGTTTTGTTGTGGGTTTCCTGGTCAAGTATGTATTATCACTGGTAACAGACCGGACTGCTGGTTCTAGTTCTACTTACACATCACCAGTGTTATATTTACCGGTTTCGGCACTCAGATGAGTGCCACAAACCTTTTATTTACTTATCTACTATTTATATACTTATT
>QLOK01013999.1:0-11722 GCA_003313805.1 Tricholoma flavovirens
GTACCTGTACCCGTCAAACCTGTGGGCCATTTACCGCGGGTTTACCCATACCCGTGCTACACCCTAGTAGTGCCCAGTGTACAATCAACTTGAGAAAGAAAAGGTCAAAGATGCAATGGAGAAGACAAAACAGAATGCATTGAGGTTTTTTCAGCCAAGACTAGTGCTCGGGGATTTTCACACGATGTCTAATTGACCAGTAAATTAGCAAGGCACTCAGAATTTTTCTAATTTACCCTCGTATTTTAAAGCTAATTAACCAGCAAATTAGCCTTAAAATACCAATTTTTATGTAAATTAGCCTCGAGGGCCGACTAACGATCACCGATCTGATATCACCAAACCACCCAATCCTTATCCTTTGGAGCCGTCGGCATCGGCACTGAGGATGGTGGCACCTTGGGATGATTACCAGGCTGATTCCGCACCACAGACGGTGCTGAATCAAGCAGATCGAGAAGGTACGATGAACCAACATCAACAGTGTCTGCGATGTTGAAGACGCGTCGCTCCACATTGTCGAGGTTTGGTGGGGGACCATCAAGCCAAGTCAAACCATCACCAGTTTCTTTTGATGAAGTTTCAGCATCAGACTTGTAGTCTTGAATTCGCTGACGTGGTCTTGGCCAAGACCATTTTGTTTTGCAGCCTTTGCTCGCAAGGCAACGTGCGAATTTTTTGTCTTTGTCGATGTTGTCGTCAGCTACATGGGCTTTGAAGCATGGCAGTGATACTTCGAGAAGCAGCGGCAAGGTCTTCGCACCACCTTTCCGCCCATTGCAGTCCTCATCAGCAGCGGTAAATGTGGAATCCTCGAAATCAGAAAGTTCCTTTGTCTCTTGTTTTCTCTTCCCTCCATCCTTCGCTTTGGTGCTCGCCTTCTTTGGCTTTGCAATCTTTGGCTGTGTTATGTCTCGACTTGGAGCAAGATCGGCCTCAGGCGTCTTCGGGTGAGGGGGTGGCAGCTGCTGCAGATGTTGCGACCCAGTCAGCATGTCAATAAGAGTTGCACCCAAATGATTGCATACCTGCACGGGCTGCACCCCAGTGGCAAGTATTGTACCTTCTGCTGCTTTCGTAACATCTGTTAACCATAATAGTGGCAGCGCCGAGTGCGGAAAATTCTGGATGAACTTCTCAAGGACATTTGCCAGCTCAACAACACCAGGCCCACGTTCCGGGAGGACCAGTGCACCGCTTGCACGTGAACCTAGTATGACCTCAAGCTCTCGGTTAGTAGCAGCCTCTTTGCCATTGTCTTGAATAAAATCAACATCAGGGCTGAAGTGATTGAAGTTATATTGGGAGGTGTCGCGTGCAACTGGTAGGGACTTTGGTAGTCTGAGAAGATAGGAACGTGGGGTATTAACTCTGTCCGCAATCATTCTCAACGTTCGAGAGTTGTACTTGGCATGTGTTTGCAAACTATCTATAATTTCAATTTCCAGCATATTTTTTTCAGTTCCCGACCTTGGGCTAATTTACTTTAAAATACATGGGGTTTTCGAGCAAAATGAAATTGACGCTAATTTACCGGGGCTAATTAGCCCTGTGAAAATCCCCGAGCACTAGCCAAGACCACCATCCACGGTCACAGCATCCATGGTCACAGCACCTGCCATAGTAACCCCACATACATGGTCACCCACAGCCTCTGGTTCCTCCAGCACTCTCACACCACAGTGAGATGGAGGCTAAACAAACTCACGGGTTATCCAGTACCATGTACACTGTGTTCAGCTTGAATACAGCATAAATGGGTGGGTGTGCAAGGCCTGTGAAGCAAGTGGGAGCGGTCAACGATGTGCAGGGAAGAAACAGCACGAACAATGATATAATTTTATTTCCTTATATGGTAATTAGTTCCCACAGTCAGTTAGTTAGTTCGCCATTGGGTGGCTTTAAAAAAAATGACCCAGTATCCTTAATTATTTCTCTGACACCCCCTTAGGGGTCTATCGACATGATATTGGCTGGAACAAGCATTTTTCAAAAGGGCCTATTGTTCTGCAAATGGCTGTAGGTGGTTTGTTCAGGCTATGATATCAATTACAGTGACAGCTACATCCAGAATGAAGGTGTTCCACCAACCACAATATGCCTGCCACTGGCAGCTGTGTTACAACTGTTTTCAAATTTATCCCCATCTTCATGACAGACATTACAGACCATTTGTTTGCTTGCCATTCATGATTCGATAACTGCTATTTCATGCTTCTATGGTACAACTCCAAGTTGTCTAGGATGATGACAACCATGGTTGTCCTTTGATGGGATTGAGCAGTAAGTCCATGGGTCGTGCTTTGTCTGACTCATCAGCATCTACTTTTGCTGTCAATGCCTGTCATCTTTTTTTTTTTTTTTTTTTTTTTTTGATTCCCATTTATTCTCCATTGTGGGGAGCCATATGTCAGAGTGTAAATATGTATGCGTATAAATATAACCATTGTTCCTTCCCTGTGTCCTTTGTTCTTCATCATCAGCTAGGAGAGACCAGTGGTCCTTGAAGCACTCAGAGTGCTAGAATAAGTGGTGCTTGGACCATGAGTAGTGTAGTGTGTGTGTGTGTGGCTGGTTCATATTCTCCTCATCATCATCTTCTCCTTTCTTCCTACAAAGTCAGTATGTCACTGAAGGTACTGTGAAATCAGCCAGTCATCACAATATAGTGGAATAAAGCTCGTAGGGTTTTTGGTGTCATGAGCAGCTTTGCAATGTTTATGTCCCTTCCTCATGTTTTGTTGCATAAGGTTTGTCTGGCTGGTTGGTGTGCTGGGCAGTGAAGTATGAGATGTTCTATGGTTTCATCATGCTGTTGACAGGCAGGGCATATTGGTGAGTCAGCTTTTCCTATACAATGTAGATGCTTAGCTAGTGGTGCGTGTCCCATTCTTAGCTGCGTTAAGATACTAGCCACCTTTCTTGGTAAGGCTGCGATTAGGGCTAGATCTTTGTTCAACATGGCAATTGGGTCCGTTTTCTTCATTCTTTCGTGTCATGGTGAGGCTTGCCATAGCTTTTGTGTGCATCATTTGAGTTTCTCTCTGTATGCCCATTTCATTGCTGACTTGCTTCAGGGCAGTGTTTTCTTCAGGAGTTGTGGGAGTTTGTTTTGGTTGCTGCTTCCCTCTGTTATTGCTTTCTTTGCCTCCTCATCTTTTTCTTTAGTGCATCAATGTTGTCATGGAATGCGTAGAGGACATAATGACCTGGGTTTGGTTTCGTCAGTTGAGTGGCTTTAATGACACCTTGTCAATGCATATAGTAGCAGATCGTACTCCCCATTCTTTAGATATGAGCCTGACTCCCATTACTGCACCTACCCCTTCCCCTTCATATACTGTGTGTTGTCCTTGTGTTCCAAGTTTGTAGTGCATGTTCGTCTTTTCTCTCCCATTGCGGTACAATACTGCTGCTGCTCCAATTTTTCCCTCCATTCCTGATCCATCCATGTATACCTTCATGTCTGATTCATCATTTTGTAAGTCTTGAATGGCCATGTCTATGTTGGTCAGGACATATATTTTGACCTTCAGTTTCCATTCCATGACTTGATGCACAGCTTTGATGGTTTCGATTGACTCTGGTTTTATGTTATATGTGTGCATGAGGTTGTGTAGTGGAGTTGGGTGGTGTTTGACTAGCCATTTAGCTGTGTTTGCAATTGGTTTGTGTAGCAGTGGGTGTGTTGGGGGGAGTGTTGCTAGGCATATCACTGCTTGTTGTTGGTGCTTGTCTACCAGTAGGTGGAATGGCAGTAAGTTTGCCATTATGTCTAAGATGTCAGAGGCTGTGGTTTTCATCGTGCCTGTGATCATGATCGCTGCTCATGGTTGTATCGCTGCTAGTTTGTTGATGATGGCTTGGCTTGACTTTCTGTTTCTTGGTTTTGCATTTGTTTTCCGCTGTGGTGTTAGGAAGATGTCAGCTGCATATAACATGTGAGGTACTGCAATGGATAGATATAATTGCCTGACATATTTTGCTGTCACTCCTCGTGATGCTCGGGCTATTCTGCTGAATTGTATCATCCAATCCTGTCCTTTTGCTAAAGCTGCTGCACACTGTCCTTTCCATGTCATTTTGTTGTTGATGATGACTCCTAGGAATTTGGCAGTTTCTTGTGCAGGATTGTTCTCTTTGAGATGTCGAGTAATTGGAACTTTTTGACACTGAATTCACAGTTGTGGTCCTTAGCCCAAGCGTGTCATGATGTCCTGTAACTTTCCATGTGTCTCCAGAAAGTCTTTGCCAATTATGATAACAGCAGCATCATCGACGAAGAGGAGGACCCATTCACCTAATCTGAGGATTGGTATTTTTAGTAGGTCAGCATTATATAATACATAGGTAGCATATGCCAGAGAAAGGGTCACCTTGGTCTAAACCATTTATTACCATGAAAAATGCTGTTTGATAGTCGTCAAAAGATAGTGTTGTTCTGCAGTTACCTAGCCATTGTTTCATCCATTCTGTGTATTCTTGTGGGATGCCTCTCTTTCTCATGTTGTGGATGAGCCTGTCAATGTGTACACTGGGGGATGCACCTTTAACATCTAAGAATAGAACAGATGCTACCTGACCTTTTTGCCATGCATCTTTGACTGTCTTTGTTAGCATGTGTATTGAGTCCATTGTGGTGCATCCAGGTCTTGTGCTGAAGTGATTTGCTGGTAGGATGTTGTGTTGTTTGCACATGTTGACTATGTCTTCCACCTGGCAGCTGTTCAGTAGCTGTGCCATTCCATCTGATAAAACTATGGGTTGCCAGGCTGATGGGAGTGTGTAGTTGGGGTTTCCTGGTTTTTTCAGTATGAGTGTTTCCATGAGTGACCATTCCTGTGGATAGTATTTCAGTGTGTTTGTAGCTCAGAATAGAGGTCCTAAGTGTGGGACTAGGACTTCTCTTGCATGTATGAATACACAGTTCAGTATGGTATCCCTTCTTGTCACCTTGTATGGTTTCATTTTCTTGATTGCTCTGTGTATCTGTTCATCTGTAATGGTAATGTTAGTGAAGGTCCATCTTGGCAGCAGATATTGGAAGTCCTGTGGAACGGGTGTGGTTGCTGGGTTTGGTGGTGGAAAGAAAGCTTTGTAGAAAAGTTTTCCCTTGCTTTCATTGTCAGCGGCTTCTTGGACAATTCTTTTGTTACTGGGTCCTTGATTTGCAGGGTGGGGATCCTGGATCTTCCTGTGTCTGTTGCTGGTGATGTCATTAGTCTGCTTGCCTGACATACACTTGATTCATCTATGCCTTCTATCCATTGGGCCCAGTGTTCTGCTTTGGTCTTGCATATTAGTTCTGAGTATTGATTGCATTGCTGTTGGTATTCTTCATGTATTGGGTGTTGTTCATTGAGATGGTGGTACTTTGATTGTCCCCCAAGTTGGCACATTCTCTTTTTCACTTCTGTTAGTTTGGCTGTCCACCATCATTTCATGTACAAGCTTGGTTTCATAAGTTTGATGTGCTTCTTAATTGCATCTTGAATAGCATTGTTCAGAGTCTTGAGTTTGTTGTTGAACATTTCAATATCTTCTATCTCTGCGGGTGGTGGGAGGTTAGCTAGGTTAGCTTTCAGGGTTTTTTCCAGCTCAGGCCAGTCTGTCAGGCAAAAGTTGTGTCGTGCTTCCCATGTTGCTTTTGGCACATGTATATCGTAGTGTGACAACTGGGTAGTGGTCTGTTTTGACTGGTCAGGATATGTCGTCCATGTCACATTTTATTATGGCATCGAGAAGTCTTCTGTGCAAAAAACATTGTCAACTCTTGTATGGTCACCTGTACTGTGTGATCGGAGTGTTGGTATGAACACAGGTAGTGCCATCTTCATGTTGTGTTGCCCTAACATATTTAGTAGTGGTTGCATGAGCTCAAGATTTGTTTTTGTGAAGAGATGTGCATTTTGGGCCTCATCCCATAGAGGGTGGTGGCAGTTGAAATTGCCCATCCACATGGTATGCAGCGGTGTTGTCGTACACTGTTGTTTTTTGTGATCCCACATGTATGCAGATAGGTGGGTTAGTGAGCTATTGTTCTCACAATCATTATACACATTGATTATGCATAATGTACCAAATGAAACTTGTATTTCCAGTGCAGTAATATCTGGGTGTTTGAAGTGTATCTGTTTCCATGAGTCTGAAATGAGGTTAGTATTGATGAGGATTACTGATCATGTATGGTCTGGGTGGTTGTCGTGTGTGCTTGGGTAGATGATGACCCAGTTCCAATTAGCTCATGTTTTCCCTTTGAAGTCTATGTATGGTTCTTGTATTAGGCAGAAGTCATATTTGTCTTGTTTTAAACTTCCTAGAAGGTCAATTTGGCTTTCTAGAGACTTGTTCATGTTTTGCTGGTGTATTTGTAGCAGTTGTTGCTGTACAGTGGGTTCTTGATTATCCAATATAGGATAGTGGGGTGTGTCCTCATGATCTTCCTGGTATTGGTCCTGGGCCTTGTTCATTCATGTCATGATCACTCCATGGGACATTTTGTTGTTCCTGTTGTCATTGCCTTTGGGTATTTTGTGTTTGCATGGGTCTCATGAATTCTTCTAGTGTTGATTGTGCTGGTTGCATGGGCCATCCATTGTCGGCTGCTCCCCTGTTAGCTCCAGAATTTAATGGTCCTCTCGCACCTTGTGTTTCTAGGGGTTGCCTTGGTTGGTATCCTCGCCTTTGCTGTACCGCTTGCCATTCATCTGTGAATTGTTGTGTTTGTTGGTTGTTGTTTGCATTGGTTGCCCAGTCTGCCTCTTGTTGCCATGCCTGTTGCTGTTCATTCACGAGTGATACCAGTTGGTTTAATAGTCACCATGTGCGTGGCATAGATGTAGTGAGTCGTGGGGACTAGCTCGTCGAGGGAAAGGTCTTCAACTGGGTTTGTTGATGACACGCCCGTGAAAACCTCTGCGATCATTGCTTCACACTCAGGGCTGGGCGTGAGTTCGATGGTTCGCTCGTGGTCAGGGACCTCTGAGGCTGGTAAGGACGGTACTTGAGATACCGGTGTCTCAGGGATTGCTCTCTGAGATCGGAGGGCTGCCGACAAAACGGGGTTGGGATCATCCTCAGAAATGTCGTCAGTGCTGTCACTGACGTCTCCAGACTTCTTCTTTCGTCGCGAAGAGTTCGCGACGACTGTGAACTGGTTGGAGGAAAATCCTCCTCCGAACCCTCTCAGAGGGATCCCCGACTCCACCCGTCATTTTATCTTCAAGGCCCTTTTTTGGCCCTGAGTAAGCTTGGTGGTGATGGGTACACCACTCCAGCCTCCGGTGGGGTCAGGATCTTCTGGCCCCATACTCGAAGTACTGGGTTGAGCAGGCCCCTGAGCAGGAGGCCCTGCTGGATATGGGAGGGGCACGCTAGGTGGAACTGTGTGCATGGATCCTGACATCCCCCAGGCGGTTCCCGGGGGGCATGCGCTGGGTCCAGCCGGGGTTCCAGTTGGATTATTAACAGGTTCGCCCCCAGTGGGAGCGATCGGCTCTCGCTTCCTCTTCGGGCGAGGGGTTGAATACGAGACGTCGGTGGATGCAGGTTTCCACCAATGGGGTTCGGTCATCAGAGGGATATCCTCTGGACCGGGTCGCGCTTGTTTCAGTTGATGCAGGATCGCTGAGGCCGTCTGGGGCTCTTCCGGGCATGGGTTGCTGGAGTTGGCCATATGGGACAGCCAACCAAGAGCGTAATGGTGTGCTTCACGGACCTCGAGGTCCATGACTCCCATCACTGCGAGGTGTCGGACGACCTCTTCGATGGTGGTATTGTCGGTTACTCCCGACAAGGGCTGTCGAGAGCAGAATGAGGTCAGGGCGATCTGCTCACGCTCTCGCACCTGACGGTAAAGTCCAGGGAGGACAAATACCTCCGCCAAGCGGAGGAGGAGTCCAAACTTCTGCCGCTGGGATAACCCAGCAGGGACTTGTTGTTGAGTCAGGAGGTTTCCCCTGACATGGGGTAGCGAGACCTTGTGCTGGTCAAGCAGAATACCGGGCGTTGTTTGCCACTGGTATCGATGACAGTGCATGAACTGAGCCCATCGCTCAGCGGTATCCATCACGCTCGGTTGCTCCAAGCAAGTGGGGTCCTTTAGTTGACACACTCTGCGGTTCGACTGTTGCTCTTCTGGGAGCCAGCTGGGAAGCCTCCAGCTCACCAGAGCATGAACCATCAGCAGGCTTCTAGCCGCTGGTGGGACCTCGTTGACGTAGTGCACGTACTCGCGTGCCCATTGGAGGTCGGGGTAATTGTCGGGGGTGTGTGCCGCCCGAGTCCAATGATCGAATTCCTCAGTGTTCTGAGGAATGGCCAATGGAAGAGTCCCTGGCAGTCTACCCGCTGGGATCCAGCTTGTCGGTCTGGACACTCAAGGTACCGAAGGTTGGTGCTTCGGTGGTGGAAGAGTAGGAAGGGGTGGATACGCCGCCTTCATCTCGACATCTGTGTCCCTAACTTGAGGGGGCGCAGCACGTGGAACAGCCGGTTTAGAGGCAGCAGACGCGTACAGATTCCTCTGAGTTAGCTCAGAGGGGGGCGAGGGCTCTCATGTGCGAGGCCTCTTCGTCCTTTGGTTGTCCAATAGACCTTTGGCATGGTCTAGTTCATCCTCAAGGGTCCGGATGGAATCCTTGAGCCTCGAGATATCTTCGTCGTATTCGTCGAAGGTTCTATCGTATTTGGCCCTCAGGGATTGGGTCAAATCATTGTCTTGACGATCTCTTGCGTCAAATAACTCAAGGTCCTCATCTAGGGCATGCCCATAGACGTGTAGCGCGTAGTCTCTGCACACATTACATTGGCCTCGGTGAACAAGGTTGCCATGCTTGTTGCTGCACCACAAGCTGGTGGTATAGGCACTGGTGCCTACACCGTCTCTCCTCTGACGTTCACCTTGGGCGCTCTGTTGATTGGCTCACACCCGAGTTCATAGCTCACCAGGGCTTGGCGAGCGTGGCCTCCTCTTTTGTTCCTCTTCGCTGTCCAAGCTGGGTGGCTTGGACCTCCTCCTCTTCTCCTTCCCCTTTCGAGATCGACCCCCAGGGTCGATCTCACGCTCGCGGTGGTTGTTGTGAGGGGTTACGTCCCCCATGGGGTCATCTGCGTCTTCTTGGGTCGCCATGGAATAGATGCCGCAGCGATGGGAAAAGAAAAAAAATTTTGAACTCCGCGGTGTGTCATATACAGTTGTGGAGATTGAATCATTGGTCAGCTGAGGGTTCACGTGCTCCATGCCGTGAAGTTGTTCAGCCCAGAAGGAGAGCCAAACAGGAGCAAAGCCAGGCGCATAGGCCCTAACCCTAGCTCTGTGTCCCGGCTGACTCCGAAGGGCCTAGAGCTCTTTCCTCTTACCTCCCTTTGCGTGCAGTGCCTGCTGCGTGCCGCTGGAGGCCTCTCCAGTCGCTGACACCCATCAGCGACAGATAGGAGTCCAGAGCTGCAAGCTCATTGCAGTTCGCTAAGGGCTCCCAAGTGGTGTTGCCTAGACTCCACTTTACTTCAAATTGGATGTTATGGCCTACCCATCTGTGGGCCGTAATTTCGTTCACATACCATTCGGTGTCATCAGGTGCACCGAAGTCGTATGCTTCCGGGGTATGCCTGTTGGGAAACAGAGCATCGTCATTGGGGTGATGTGGCCTGAGAAGGCTCACATGGAAGCGTGGGTGGATTCGCCTGTGCTTCAGTTCTTCTGGGAGTTCCAACTCGTAGTTGGATGATTTGGGCAGGGCTTGTAGGACCTTGTAAGGACCTATGAACTTAGGTAGAAGTTCACTGGCATGTCCTTTGGGCAGGGCCAAGTTTTTTGTCGACAGGTAGACTAGGTCTCCCTGTTGGATATCAGGCTCGTTGCACCTGTGTTTGTTAGTATAGTATCGCTGGAATACACGTTCAGCAATGATACAATCATGCGCGACAGCCATGTTGCGTAGGGCATTCATTGCAAATGTGCACACCCCAGGCAGGGTGCGTTCTGCAAGCGGAAGGTCCTGCATCATCCGAGGCAGGAGTCTGCTGCATATCTCGAATGGGGCCATGCCCGTTGCTCTGTTGATGGTAGAGTTTATGGCGAACTCTACCAATGGTAGCAGTTTCACCCAATCCCTTTGGTTGGATGAAATAAACACACGTAGGATCTGAGCAATAGAACGATTCGCCCTCTCCGTGATTCCATCCGTTTGTGGGTGGAACGATGTGGACATCAAAAGCTTGATGTCCAAGATACGATGCACTTTGCGCCACCATTTGGACGTGAACTTCGAGTCTCGATCACAAACGATCAATTTCGGGAGTCCGTGAAGATGGACGATCTCCTTTATGAATAAGGGAGATAGTTCGGTTGCTGTCGTCGTTGTGTTCAATGGGATCAAATGAACCATTGAGGATAGACGACATATAACTACCCAGAGGTAGTCTTGCCCTTCGGACTCGGGAAACGGTCCGATGAAATCCATGCCTATGGACTCCCATGGTCGGGCAGGCGTTGGCAGGGAGTGCAGCTTGCCGCGAGGTGAGCGATATTCCCCTTTCGAGCGAACACATCATTCGCACGAGCTGCAGAAGGTCTCGACCTCGTATTGAAGTTGAGGCCACCAATACCAACGACGGATGTATTCCGACGTCTTCAAAGGGCTGAAATGCCCTATGATCATATGGGCCTGCTCTATGATATGACCATGTAAGGTCGTACCTTTGGAATTGGTGGAGGGAACACACAATACGTCCTCCCCACCTCAGTTCTTCATCCATATGAAGCTGTCCTGGATCTCGAAACCCAGGTGATCCTTGGGTTTTTCAAGAATCTTCTTGAAAACACGGTTGACAATGTATCCCTTCCGGATGTCATCGTTGAAAGGATCCCACTCCATCATGAACCTCTGGAGGTTGGGGCCTTTTGATTGGGATTCAAAGATCAAAGGGTTATCCTTCGATCCTTCGTCATTATTGGGAGAAGGGGAAGCTTCCCCTTCCATGCTTTCGCTCATTCGCAGAGCAGCACTATCCCGCTCTTCGATTCTTTCCCAGAGAGCCTTGAGTTGTTCGGTGACCTGTCATTTCTGAGATGCAGCAGATCAATGTTCGATCACTCAATTCTTTAACTCGAGGTGTCGGTCCCATGGGAGATCCTCGTGGTTTGGGTCGAGGCGTACGTCTGCGAAGATGTAGTGCTGGACTAGAGGGGCATCATCCCAAGAGTCGAACTGGTAGTAGCGGGACAGAGCGTCCGCTACTTTGTTCAGTTTACCTTTGACATATTGAATGTCAAAGTCGAAACGCGATAGATATTCCATCCATCATGTTTGCCTCGCAGAAAGTCAATGCTGGGTTTGGAAAAACTCCAGCGCCTGGTGATCGGTGACAATATGAATGCGTCTGCCAATTAGCTTGTCTTCCCACTTGAGGAGAGCCTCAAGCATGGCTATCATCTCATGCTCAAAGGTCCTGTAGTTCCTTTGAGCGTCTGAGAATTTCTTGGATAGGAAGCCGGCAGGTCGACAAGTCTGCCATTCCGGTCCCTGCCCATACATCGCTCCAGTCCCAAAGACTGAAGCGTCGCAGATCACCCAGATAGGTTCAGGTTATTCATGGTCTATCAGCTTCAGCACTGGGGTCGTGCAGCAGATGTTTTTTATCATCTGGAAGCAGTGATGATGCAATGGCCGCCAATAGAAGGCTTGACCGTTTTTCATCATAGATGACAGCGGGCTGGTGA
>QLOK01014002.1:0-14904 GCA_003313805.1 Tricholoma flavovirens
CCAACATATGCATGTTCTTAAAGACACGATACGGTATGTATCAGCTTTGGTTTACCAACGAACTAGACGTGCCAATTAACTGCACATACTATGGCGTGACAGAACACTGTTCTTGGAATTGTTGACTCGGAAGAAAACACCCAGGAAACACCGGCGCCACAACCCCACCTACGCCAGCCAAAAAGTTGGTGGCCGACCCGTCGGTTCAAGTTGGCAGAATCCGTTGGGTCTTGCAATCATGCCATCAAGAGTTTCAGCCCATGCCACAACACGTAAGTTCCCGCAAAGTACTAGAGTCGCACGGCCCGGGCGGTCCCATCATACTAAGCCTCAAACCTGAGTTTCCTGTTATCAACAATGGGATTTGAAGTTCACTTCAAACTTCAGGCCTTCAGGCTTCAAGCTCAGGGAGTGTGGCAAACTATTTTCACGCCAGTGCACAGTCTCTCAAACCTTCCCTCAGCCTAGTCCAGATGCGCGGAGTTCTTCCAGGATGGCGTGCTCTTTCACAATACTTTTTATGCGGTACGAACGAGAAGGCCCGGGCCCCGTTAACCTGATGGAACATCTGATCTAAGTTTTCCCTGTTCAACCTTGTGATTAATCGTAGCTTAAAGTTACTATGTAGGATCCAATCGCTTCCCTCTGGAGTCTGGATTCTTGCCGCCTCTCGACCAAAATCAACTTGGCCATCATGGTCTCAAGTGAAGCATCTCGATTCTTCGTGTCCGCTGTCAGCCCATGGAGATCGCGTAAACGATTACTATGACCTGGAAGCTACAATGTTAGCCATTCAATACTAATAACTATGTTGGTCCGATGGTCACGGCAACCGAAGTGATCGGAGTCGACTACTTTATATTGCAACCCTGCGTTGGGGGTGTTACGTCAAGGGGTGGCTGATTGCAAAGGCACGTCCTATGTCAAAAGACATACATACCCCACTCTTTATATTATTATTAGCTGCAGTGGTCAGCTGTAGTACTTGAAGAATCTGGATTGAGTGTACTCCACAGGACCGATTATGATGAGATTTGCGGGTCTAATGAAGCTAGGAACGGGGCTGTTAACGTTCACCTGCATGAACGCATGCTATTTCCTTTGAATTCACGCGATGTTAAAAGTCGATTCACATGTTGGTGACAATGTGGTTCCATTTGCGTCAAGATATATCATTGGATGTACATTTGTTCAGACCAAAGATATCATATCAAAATCACTTTGTTTCAACTCCTTCAAACTTGATATCTTCTATTCCTCCACTGAAAAAGCACTTCAAAACACGTTTTGCAGTGGGTTTTCAAGAGGCCGGGTTACAACACTTCTACATAAACCCTTACTGATTGCCAGGGACAGGGCTGAGAGCCGCGTGGCAACCCTCGTGGAGTAAGTGACCCAGATAGGAAGTTTCGATCACAAAAAACCATCGTGGGAATTCAAATTTGTCCAGGGACGCCTTCAACTGAACTACTGGTAAATCGGTTGTCCCTGGTTGTCTTCATCTCCCATTTGCCAGCTGGATTCCGGCGTCCAGCACAGGGAAGGCGGGCTCCTTTTCGTGAGTCCTTAACAACTTGTTCATAGCCTGCAGAAACATTGAAAGTTCACCTCTTTTCGCCCAAATCTCTCCTGTACTTTCTACTCGCACCCAATGAAGCAAGAACCATAGTGCATCATTCTTACAACTGCTTCATCAAATAATTACTTGGAGCAGGCTTGCCCCTGTTGCTTTTCGCCGTAATGGCTACAAAAGCCCAACATCCAGCACCTTTTTCTCGGTTTTCTCGTATTGGTTTTGGTTTACCGCCAAAGTTCAATTCCACAGCAGCGCGACCGCGAAAAAACAGGCAAGACGGGGCAGAGGAGGAGTGGTATATCCCGTACAACGGCCCTTACGAGCCCCCGCCCGAGGCTCCGCGGAAAGGAAGGGAGCGGGATAGCTGGGGGGATGTTGTGGAAGAAAAGTCACAAGACGACGACGCTGCTTTGTCGACAAACGGCCGTAAACGGTATGGAGTCCAATACAATACCCTACCGGAGGATGCGAACCATGTAACGTGGAAAGATGGTAGCGCTGTCGGAGATAATGGCAGGAAGAAGGGTTCAAGGTCCAGGAGCCAGTCGACCGTCTCTGGCAGAACCGTGTCATCGGGCACCGCGGGGAGTAGTCGATCCAGCGCTACCCCGCAGACCCGACGGTCGACAGTCTCGTCTACGCAACGTTCTGCTGCGTCGTACATCAACTTGGATACCTCAGGCGGGGTTGGCGAGTCCCCAATGCCCCATAGTCGTGTTTCAAAAGAAGGTAGTTCCATGCAACGGTCAGGTCTCTTTCCGTTTGGCGGGCAGGCGCGGAAGGCGTCTCTGGAGAACATCTCCCGTAAGCTATCGCGTCCTCCACGTTCCAACTCTGGTTTGGGAATAGGACATTCGGCGGGACCCAATCCTGCCAAGCATCGCCGTAACTCCTCCACGGGGTCGAGTGTAAGTCGGGACATCCAATCTCTACAACCCAGACTAGGACATACGGCACCGCTAGACCCGCACCGTTCCGACGATGAGGATTATTACCACTCCTATTATTCGACCCTCATCAGTACGCCAGGACCTGCTCAGTCCCGCCACGCACAGCAACCGCCACCTAAAGCAGGATTCACGTTTCCAACCCACCGCTCCTCACATCCATATGCCCAGGTGTCCGTAAAGCCTGAGGTCCACGCCCAACCTGATCTTCCCCATCTCACATTCACCGGCGCGCCAATATCTCTCAACAGCTCCACTAGTGCCGATGCTGCACTTCCTTCCTCCTCACAGCCGTTCAGCGGAATAAAAAAGCTCAAAAACTCTATCTCAAGCCCTGACCTCCGGCTCGCGAGAAATTTACCTCTCAGTCGGACCAAACGCCTCCCCTCGAATCAAAATGGCCTGGATCGTTGGTTGTCCCCCGAAACATGGTGCGACGCTCTGCTCTTCCCCCGGCCACGCCTCAAGGTCAGACAGCCAAGCGAGTCGGGGGCCGTCGGGAGCCTCCGAACCGTGAGTCCACCTGGAAGTCCCCTTCCACGTAGCGTTTATGGTACGGGGATTGAGCCACCGGACAGAGGGAAAGGGGTGGCTTCAAGAGTGTTGGCACACTCGAGGTCACTCGCTGAACTCCCCAAAGCTCCCATGCCTGAAGCCGGTCCTTCCTCGATACCGCCCGATACAGTGTCACCCCCCGTACAAGATGGTGTTGTTCCTCCTCAAGCTCTTTTCACAATTCCCAGACCTCCTCGACCGAGGAGTTTTGCACGGGATGATATGTCACTGGTGCCATCTTTAGCTCGGTAAGTACCGAATTTTCACCTATTTCAAACATCTGCCTGATTATAGACAACGCAGTGTTCTTGAGGAAGGGCAACGGCTTGATGACCAGCGCAAGGAGTGGCATGCCCAAGCAACTCAATCTTTCCAAAACAAACTGAGCCGAAGCATTTCTCGGGCACGATCCAACTCTCTTACTCACCACGCACGGCGCAAAGACGAACCACACCCAAGCCACCTCGACATTCTCGCCGCCCGGGCTTGTCTAGGGAGCCAGTCAATGATGCCTGACGTGTCCCTATCGAGCTCGCAGGTCCCTTCTGTTACATCTCGTTCTGGGGGCAGCAGCAGGGGGACGTTCAGCCGCAGCTCCCACTCGCAATCAAACTCCTTGTCAAAAACTCTATCAAAGTCCTCCAAGTCACATTCTCACTCACACTCTCGGACGGATTCGTGGGGAAAGTCTGCGCTGAAAGTTGCCAAGTCTGCGGCGTGTGGCATGACGGGTGTTGACGTTCCTTCGGATGCCCCGGCTGAGGCAAGTGGGTTGGAAAGTGCTTTGAAAAGAGGTGATACGAAGGTGATACGGCTTGCTGACCCAGCGCATATTCCCGTCGACAAGGGTTTGGCGGTGGATAGGACAACAGTAGCGTCCGTGTCGCCTGTACCTTCAGCATCGAGCGACGTGATAGTCGGCATTGCTTTGTCCACACCTCCTAGCGATGATGCGGACCCCATAAGGCTGCCCGGCCATCCTTATGCCCAAGGCGGTTTGGATAGTTACAGGACTCACGTTTCCTCTACTGATTCCCGTCCAGAATACGGTTCTGACTATGCTGGACCTCACCCTTCCTTGACAGGCAGTCAATCGTCGACGAATGACATTTCCTCTCGTCATAGAAACCCTCCTCTTCCCATCCATCCATATACCCGATTATCTCGTGATTCATTTTTCGATGATGCTCTACTCATTCCCCAGCCCCGAATGGATAGCGATGTCCCTCCGCCTGCGAAGATGTGGGCACGATGGTCGCCCGGCGTCGTTCGCGAGATCCTCCCGAGTGAAATTCAGTATTCTCCCTTCTTACCCAGCAACAGTGCTCAGCTTTCCAGAAACATGAACGATAACGTCGGAATAGGTGTGGTGCGTCCAAAGCGAAGTAAGGACAGCGGGCTGGGGACGAGCGAAGATCACACAATTGTTACGGAACGGGAGCCCAGTCAACGGCAGGCTGTTCCCGTTGTAAAACGTAGCCATCGGCAACTAGTCCAGTATGATGCTACCCGCCCAGCCTACTTGTCGTCGTCGCATAGGCCCTCTGATCCCTCCTCAACTCACACCGCTACATCCTCTGCATCCGTGCCCTCGACGTCTCCTGACCCGCAAAATAAGTCCACCAGCGCGGATGATCTTCGCCCGACCACTGCTTCACCTGGGGCAACGACTTCCGCAAGTTCATCTTCTTTGCGACCCTTTGGGAACCCCGATGACCTCGACAGCTATCACGATCTGTTCTACCAACCTCATCGAAGTAAAGAAAACTTGAAGAACGCTTCAGAAGAACCTGTGGCATCGACGTCCGTTACATGGGAGGACAGACTAGTAGATCGACCAGGAACTAGCCTTAATAGCTTGGCTCGTCAACTAAGCCAAGAATTTCACCAGATGGCTACGGAACGCGACCGGGAGAGTTATTATTCTCGTGCGAGCATGGCCGGATCTCAGCATAGTGCATTCTTCCGCCGACCTACGGATTCTGGGCTCGAATTAGTGTTTGAGGAGGTCTCGCAGTCCGAGTCACGAGATGGTGGAACGCCGCCAGATACAGATACGGCCTCCCTGGCTGCATTCCAACCTTCGGAAAATATACCTGAGGACGTGTCACAATCTTCGGTACAGCTGGACCCACAAGAAGATGAAGACGAAACTGGTCAGTATTATATCCTCGAGCCTCAGTTTGTGAAAGCTCACCCTCTGCTTGTACAGAAGTGTACCGTGTTGGTATCGTCGAGTCTAACTCAACTCCTCCTGCTACTACCACCGATCATCGAGAATCTTTGACTGGCCATATGTCATACACCCATGACCACCTTCGGCATCCACCAAATACCCTCCTAGACATTCCACAATCCCCAGAGTCTCGGGCGAATTCTGGTTTACATCCGTCCTCCAACCCTACTCGCAGCAGTTTTCTGACTACTTCATCTACTTCTCGAATGTCAAACCTTTCAGACTTTCCAGCGCCACCAAAGCATATGTCGCTCCTTAGTACATTTTTTGATGAAGCTCTTTCGCAGCGCAACAACAATTCCTCTCCGCCTCCCTTACCTTCGGATGAACCGAATCGACGTCTGACCTTGGGCGATGCTGAGGACATGGAAGAACTCATCACTGCACTATCATCTCAAGCATCTCATTCATCTCATACGCACACACACACTTGACATTTTCAACATTCGTGATTCGTCGTCGATCTTTACGCTATTGTATTTTTTTTTAGTTTTCGGGATTACTCAAGCTCCTTGTATATACTTAACGTTAAATAGGCTTCAGGTTTTCACTGGGCGTAATCTAAGAATTGGTGATGTTATAACATAGAGTGCCCTTTGGTTCGCAATTTGGATGAACTGATGATGAGCAAGAGGAGCATACTAAATATTAAGTATTAACTACATCTCATTAAATACTTGAACAGCACCGGTGCGCAATGATGCTTGAGAAACAAAAGCTGATGGACGGCAGTCCTTTACTACATACTACTGCTATATCGGCGGGAAAGGGCCGTTCTATATGACTCATATACCCTTGTGACCTCTCGAAGCTCATCTTCGAACTCACCCTCGATGATGTTACTGCAGCCCTTCTCAACCCATTTAGCAGGATTGCTCGTGGCATCCTCACGCAAGTGGCACAACCGGATCGCCGTTTGCCACCCTATCTTTTCACCTTCCTCGAAGGATATCGGAGATGGCCTTCGAATGACGGAGAGATAACCCAATCGCAACCATAGCGGGACACTATAGGTCTTTCCAAGTACTATTCTGACAATCGGGTCAGTCGGCGCTATTGAGAGTTGAATAACTGCAAGCTCTCGAATAGCGTCCATATTCCACATGGTCGAGAGTTTCAATACAGAAATCCACTCGTCTTCCGATCTTGTTGATTTGAATTCTCTGCGGTTATACGAGGGAGGGGGGAATGTGTGAACTCTTCCAATTCGACTCTCCAAGAAGAAGTTTTTTTTTGGCTCACATGGGCAGTGGGTATAGCACTGCTAACAACCTCTGGAAATCGACGCTGCTAACTCCCTCGAGTTTGAAGGGGTATTCATCGCTCGTTCCTTCCAAATGATCCATCGTTGGGAGTGAAAATACGGCTTTGAAGACATCCGAATAACGGATAAACTGGTATCTCGGAACCTTGAAGAGGCGGCGTTCGACCTGCACCTCGCACGGCCGTCGAGTGTGATGGATTGGTTCGGATGTCGGGGGGGGGGGGGGGTCACCTGAAAGATGACCGGTTCCGAGTCGAGATAGTAGTAAACGTCATCCCGTTCCGTGACTCGAGGCGCCTGGGAGCTCCCAACGCATTTGTTCGACATCGACGGCGAAAAGAGAGTAAGTACCCTTGGGTTTTGTCAGTTGGGGGGAGAGTTGTGGTTCAAATGTCTGTGTCGCAGCTGGCCATTGGCATGCTTGATGCTCGTTTTATGCCTCGCCTTGTCCGCATGTATGGCGACATTATGATGAGAACAATACCGACCGAATGATTATAAATGGCCTTCTTGCTGTTGGAGAGCGAACTGGCGGACTTCGAAGACCAGGCTTGGGATTGTATCGACCCGGAATGCGTCGTTGGGATTACTCGGTGGGATGTTCACCCTGACACGACTACTACTATACTAGCTGGACCTGGTTTCGCTTTCACCTTTTCCTTAGGGCTGCGGTTGGCTGCTATCTCAATATATACGTGGATTACACAACGCAAGGTCTACTACAGTAACACTGGCCTCACAGCTTCGCGTGGAGGTGTCGGAAAGATCAGAGAAGGCCTAGACTAGTGAGGATGACTTTCAAAACTTATCCCAGGGCCATGACGAATACCTGTAGGGATGAGAGTGGTATTGCGGAGGTCCTCACCCCTTAGCTCCTTGAACGAAACAGTGGCACATCTCCACTCTACACGACCACGACGACCACGAGATTCTCGAACTTGAAACGGCCTCGGCATGTGAGCCACCCGATGCCTCTTCAGATTGCTGTAGATCATCTCTCGTAAGATGCAGCTCGATAAGAAGAGTGTATATGCGCTTCGCTGGGCACTGGCAGTTATCCGAGACCTGTTGACCAATTGGAATGCATGGAAATATTTGTTACAAGCGGTTAAAAAACGCCCCATAGATAAGAAAAAGTAATAAGGTCAGCATAGAGTTGCATAGGATGTCATATTGGTCGTCCCTTCCTCCCTGAATTACTAGCACGTCCGAGTCACGACCCATTCATTGATCCATCGCTCGTTCCCATTCGCCTATCCTATCCTCGCCGGTCGTGCATCTAGAAATACAACTTTGATCTTGTTTCCACTTCCGAACCCTCTACTCCCCACTCCCCATCCTCATCGCTATCCACCGCCCCATACGCTCTGTCGACCTCAAATCAACATTCCCTTCCAAAACCATAACAATGAACAAAATAACAGCAATAATAAACAGAGCAATGATCATATGTCCCAATTCTTCGTGTTCTGACGCCCACCGCTGGAGCCTCCATTCGAAAAAGTCTCGCTGTCGTTGTGCGGCTGAATACCCAGCCACGAGGCTTGTGTGCTGATTCAGGAATCTCTCGCAGCGACGTGCCACCTCGGAGCAGAAGATGTAGAAAGCGAGGAGGCGGGGCACTACGGCGTACCGAATGCGGCGTTTGATCTGCGTAGATTTAGAAACGGGGGGCTCTGTGTGCATATTTTCGTTTGTTAGTTGTTGGGAATGCGGCAAAAGAATGAGCGAACCGATAAATCTAAGTGCATTGTAGTGCTCACTCAATGCGACAACAGCAAGCGGAGAAATGCGATCTGAAACTGGCTCAAAGACCTTCCATCGCACCGGATCGATTGGCTAGTTGTTAAAAATCAGATTTAAAAAAAGTGGGGGTGGGGGACGATGAGCTGGTTCAAACATACAGCACAAGCCTCTAAGCCCCACAATTCCCTCACTCTCCTCATGTCTAACTCTCCTGTAGGTTCCAGTGGGAGATCGGCCTCCAGATTAGGTTTTCGTGGAACGTAACGGATCATATCGAGGGACATAAAGAACTGCACCCGGACGTGACTACGACACCCAGTAGATCAGCGACAGAGTGCAGCTGGAAGGAGAGAAAGTGTCGTTCTCACCCTGGCGGGGGTGGACGGATGGTCGACTCAAGCCGCCGTCTCATGACGTATGTCAGCTTGGATCTGGCTATCTGAGCAGCTTTCGAGTGCTCTTTCGGGGATGGAGTGAAGACGGACGGCCCTGTTCCGAGAACGGTAGCTTGAAGACCATGCTGAGAGAGGTTCACAAACCGTTGGTTGGTCGGCTGGACCGCAAGGTCTCTAGCTCTTCCTTTGGGTCCCCGTGGCGGGGCGGAGTTGGCAAAAGAGGTAAAAGGCACATTTCCCATAGCGTGGCAGACTCGAAGTGACTCGACTCGAAGAGTCAACGACGAAGGAGTCAAGAGGGGTCTTGGATTGAGTTATAACCGTTTAAAAGAACAAGGTTGTCAACGTCGTGCATCGTCATGGGTTCCTTATTCCAATTTGAAGGGGTCATTTTAAGGAAGCGTGGCGCCTTTGAATACAAGGCTGATATCACGAAGAATGAAGTTTGGCTGGTTCATTGACGACGGGGATCGTGTCGAATACAAAGTAAGCCATGGTTGCTGCCTCAGTTGCGCTGCGAGCAGCACAGCCACGTCGAGTCGCGTCAGCCTCACATCGTTCGTATGGGACTGGAATCTCCTATACCCAGCTTCCTTACAACCACACTCCTTTGTTCTCTGAATCCAGTCTCACTGTCTCAGTACCGGTCTTCCTATGCCAGGCGTAAACCTCGCTGGCCTCATCCGCTCCGACTTTTGGTTTCTTGACGGCAATATCGTGATCATAGCGCGTGGGGCGGCTTTCAAGGTGCACCGAGGACAGCTGGAGCGCCATTCCGAGGTTTTCGACGACATGTTTTCCATTCCTCAACCGAAAGACCAAGAATTAATCGATGGTTGCTTCTGGGTTGAGTTATACGACTCTCCCTCCGATATTTTCTACTTTCTCCGTGCGCTCTATGACGGCCTGTGCGTAAATTCTCTTACTAGTTGTTCCTCATTCATCTGGTGGCTGACCACTTAGCTATCTATCCTTCTAGTTACTTCCCAGAACCCCGAGCACACGATTTTCCAGCCATTTCCAGCGTACTTCGCCTCTCCACGAAATACCTAGTCCACCACCTCCGTGAGCTCTGCCTTCAGCGTCTCCAACTCGACTGGCCCTCTACCGTCGCAGGCTGGGACATTCGTGAGCACACAGCGACAAATGCTGAAGGCTACTATGACCCACTGGAATACTTCGCTCACCCAATCTTCATCATCGAGCTCGCGCTCGACCTCAACCTCCCTTTCCTCCTCCCCGCCGCATTCTACGATCTCTGCAGGTACGGCCCCAGCAAGATCATGTTCGGTGCACCGAAGCTGGCACTCGACTTTGACCGATACATTCCCACCTCGGATTCCCATCTGTCATCATCATCATCGTCACTACAATCACCTGCCAGCCTCTCCCGTACACATCTCTTCCGCGTATTGTGTGGGCGTGAGCGTGTTCAGCAGTTCATGGCTTCCTTCATCGCATCAGAACTCCAGACACGACGGGCATCCCAGGACTGTTTATACCAGCTCGGTAGGGACCCTTCGCGTCCGTGTCACGATTCGTTTTACTTCATTACGCTGAATGTGCTGCGCTCGGTGGGTGGGATTGCGTGTGGACGTGACGCGGATCCACTGTACACCCTTGTGCAAACAGTGGAGATGCTCTCGAGGACGGATTTCTCGAACGGGGTGCAAGTGTGTGCATTGAGATTGTGTGAGGCGTGCAAAATCGATTTAGCGGGGGCTACGTTGAGAGCTAGGGAGGAGTTCTGGATGGCGCTCCCGTTCTGGTTTGGGCTTGTTGCGGAGGAGAGGGAGGGTGAGGTAGCCTCCTCGAAGAATAGGAGTATTACTGGTGGGTGTGCGTGATCTCGTGGGGGCGTTCTGGGGTCGATATCTTTTTGCTTTTGATTAATATTGCTTTTGAATTTTCATGTTTGTTCAATATATTACAATCACTCCTTAGTTTCACTAAAGCAGCGGATTGCCTGGCGGAGAGCGATGTCAGTCTTGATACCGATATCGCACTTGGAATCTGTACAGACTCGGACAAGGCCCAGAACGCTACCTAAATAGGTCTAATCGAAGCTGGATTAGTACGATTCCGGGTCCCAAACGGACTGGTATGTAGATTCTCTCAGGCTGCTCCACCCATCCAAGCTGCTTATACAACTTTACAGCGGCTGTAAAAGTGGGCAGAGTTTCCACAAAGATGGTTGGAACACCATGTGTCTTGGCATGGACGACGAGCGCCTGCATCAGATAAGTAGCAATGCCCTGGCGTCGATGGTAAGGTGACACAACCATTCGACGAACAGTGACGCATACAATCATACCCAGGCCAACAAAACCAACAATTTCAGGTCTACTCCCATCACGTCGATCCTTCTCAGCGATCCAGAACCCGCTTGGACCAGAGGGTGACATCTGGTCTACATTTGAACCGGAAGGTTTTAATTCAAAGGACCTAACGATATCCGCTAGATCACCATCCACAACAACAGAAGTGAAGTACTCCATGTATGGTTTCCGCACCAAGTGTCGGTAGCCAAGAAGTAATAAGAGACCTGCCATCGACACTAGCGCCCCCAAAACCCTGCATCCGGGAGAACAAAAACAAACCCCAAGGCCAGTGGTAATCGCAGTATATGCAGCGTAGGATACTGGATGGAACAAACTAGCGTGAGGAACTCTGTCAAGCTGTGAACTTGCGATCAGTCACGGGTGAATGTCAGGAAGATTAAGCGTCTGGATCTCCAAGGTAAAAAACACTCGGCACTTACGATGCTCCGTCATAGATAGCAGATACAGTCAACGTACCTCCGCAGAGTCAGAGAATCTGACGCTACGCAGTTGAATGCCATTTGGTGGAACTGAATTGTCGGCCGAGGGCACCCAGGCGAACCCCTCGCACATCACAAGCTTGGGCACTCCAACAGGTCGAGAATCCGAGATACCTGAGGCCTACCAAATCTCACAAATCTCATCATGTCATGCATTTGCGGCGAATATGATGTCTTCAACTCGGCCTCGGCCGCTGCTGGCTGGAGTTTGACTTCGGGGTTCTCCAGACAGGATGACAAATGCCAGATTCATGTAGACGCGCCTGTACTACCATGATACGACCACCAGTGCCAGTGACTGATATCGCACTTGAAGCCACAAAATACTCATTTACCTACTGCCACGTCAAACTTATCAACACAAAGTAAGTCCTGTCCCAATTAGGGCAGTTAGTCCCTTATTGGGTTGGATCACTCCAATTGTTAATAACTTATCAGGCCGCAGTCTCCTACCCAGCCGCAGTTCCGGGGTAGGTACGCAATTGAAAATCCTATAGTACAAAATGTATTTTTAGATGAGACGGCAACTTCCACAATTTTAAACTCCACACTCTTAATTGGCTTTTTACAACTGTAAACAACTCAGCCACACGCCGTCCGTGGCCGCAAAGCTTCCACATTAAGATTTAATGCACCGGCTGTAGTAATGTTATTTTTAAAAATAGTCGAAGCTCTTCAGTGGTCGCTTCAAGTTCAAGTCGCGTCGCGGCATCCTTCCAAACACGCGCTCACGATGAATCAGTCTCGAACATCTGATACACTACTTAGTGAGATTCGTGATGAGGTGGAACACCTTTTTCACCAACGTCCTTGCTTATGGCAAATCCGTGTCGTTCAAGCACTATTGAAAAATGTACAAAGATGTTGTGTCTATCTCAGCCACAGGTTCTGGGAAGACTCTGACATTCTGGATGCCACTTGTTTTCATTCCTGAAGACATCCAAATTATTGTCACTCCACTGAATATCTTGGGCAAGCAGAATGTCGACACCTTGGCAAAAGTGGGAATCAATGGTGTATCAGTAACAGCAGATACAGCTACGGCAGCAACCTTCCAGGTGAACTGCAGCTCCAATGTGTTCCCAGACATCCTAAACGGTAAACTTGTAGGCAATTTCTGAAGGGAAGCATCGGGCAGTTGTCACCAATGTTGAAACCATATCAAAAACTGGCGGAGGCTTCAAGAAACTATGGGAAGACAAGAAATTCATGTCGAAGGTCATCAGCATCATCTGGGATGAATCTCAATGTGTAAGTAAGTGGGGGGACTTCCGTCCTTGGTGATGTCATGACAATTCTTGGCATGCATATGGAAGACAGTTACCTCTTTCTTCGCTCCAATGACCGGCCCAATGTTCATCTCGTCATTCGCAAGATGAAATATCCGCTTAACAGCTACAAGGATCTTTCGTTTCTCATTCCTGATGACTGGGACCCATCAAAACCCTTACCATACAAATTTGTTGTTTTCTTCGACAGTATCTCGGACTCAATTGCAGCAGCAAAGTATCTTCGATCACGTCTACCGCTCGACCTGCGAAGTAAGATCAAATGGTTCAATTCTGAGATGTCCCAAGAATTCCGAGATGAGGAGTCTGATAAGTTCAAGGATGGTCAAAATTGGGGCTTAGCGTGTTCAGAATCTTTTGGGATGGCAGGTTTTACTTTACTTTACCCGAGACGTTCGCTGACGTTCGCCATTCATCGAAATATTGTAGGGAATTAATTTGCCGGACATTGCCTTGGTAATTCAATGGAAAGCTTCGTGTGATATGTGCACACTGTGGCAACGCTTTGGGCGGGGTGCACGTGGTCTCGGACTTGAGGCGATTGCACTGTTCTTGGTAGAACCCATGTACTTTAACGAGACAAAAGAACAGAAAGCAGAAAGAAAAGCCAAAAAAGATGAGAAGATGAAACAGAAAGCTGGGAAAGCATTGGCACAAGGTTTGAAGCGAGAACGAAATGAACACAACGACTCACAACAGGTGTACAATAAAAGAAGAATTGAGCCGACGAATCTCCTCATCGCCCCATCAAGGGTCCAAGTCACAGCACCTGGCTCACACCCTTGGTCGCCTGACATCCGCGCAAGTCCACAACACACCTGTGGATGCACTCAGCCCCAACCACCAGCCTGATACACTTGCACGTCTTCAATCGAGTTTGGTTTCTCTTCCATTCCTTGCACGAACTGTATCAATGACGTCACCTGGTCCTTCAACAAATGCTCCAACCCATCTCATCAGTCTGTCGAACTACAACCACGGTGATCCATCAACAAGTCCGCCGGGAAACGGCCATGAGAGGGAAGAGCAGCATGCAGAAGCAGCAGATTCTGACTCGGAGCCGGAGGCAGAACAGGTTGAAGGCATTCAGGGTGATTTGTTTGATGAGCGCCGTGTAGTCTATGAGGCAGGCGCGGAACGACGATTGTCAGATAGGGGGGGACGGAAGAGAAAGGATGGAAACGAGCTGGAGCCTGCGATGGACGATATGATCAATGCTGGATCTGGAGATCGTCGATTGAAGTGTTTTCGCCATCCACCAATGTTATACTTTGGGAACGACAATATTGGTGAGTGCTGTATCGTTCTATTCAGCTCATGAGCTCCCTCCTGATCCGGGAGTACAGAATCAGACCATCTTGAATGTCGGACTGATCTTCTCAATGGCTGTCCACGTTGCGCTATCGTGAAGCCTATTGTCTGCTGCGAACTCTGCTCCCCAGCCTTCTTCACAGACTTTGCACAGGTTGACATGGAAAAGACGAAGCCCACCCCATCACGCTCTCGGATTAAGGACTACACTGCTGGTGCTCAAGATATGAACTTGCGTGATGCTTTGCACATCTTTCGAAGGGAGACAACGCAGACGCTCTTTGGTCTTGCTTGCCTCAGAAACAATGGCCCTGGGATCTTTATGTCAAACGAAGTACTGCAACGGATCGTGGACTGTGCTCACGAGTATAAGATAAACACTGGAGAAGATCTTGCTAAGGAAACTCGGTGGACAGGTGTTCATGACCATGCCACCGCCGTCATCGCATTGATCAAAGCCCATCGCCCGAAACCTCTTCTAGCCCCTCTGCTTACATCGACACCTCTCCGTACACAACTCAACACTCTCAATCAGATCCCCGTAACCACGACGTTGGTGAAAAAGGTGTTCCACCTCATCACGAATCTCACTAAGAAGTAGTGTATCAGATGTTCGAGACTGATTCATCGTGAGCGCGTGTTTGGAAGGATGCCGCGACGCGACTTGAAGCGACCACTGAAGAGCTTCGACTATTTTAAAAAATAACATTACTACAGCCGGTGCATTAAATCTTAATGTGGAAGCTTTGCGGCCACGGACGGCG
>QLOK01014009.1:0-19970 GCA_003313805.1 Tricholoma flavovirens
GAGAGCATTGATTATGAATCATAGAAATCAATGAAGATGGGCAAATGAGACAGGGGATGAAGAGAACTCACAAAATCTGCGAGATCAAGAGACTGTGTTGGTTAAGCTAGGCAAACTATACCACAACCAAAAGCCTGAGTGTGTATAAGTCTAATGATGATTTTATTATCTTTCACCAATAATACCAGAAACACAAATCCTCACCATTGAGAAGAACAAAAAGTCGGAAGCTGAATCGGTAAAAAAAAAATGGGCCATGATGTTAAGACAATAGTCCCAACTCTGAGTCCAAGCGCTTCCTACTGATATGGTCGATCAGAGGTTCAAAGGTTCGTTCTGCTTACTGGAGGCTTTCTCAGTAACGCGGTCAGCTGCACCGACTCAGAGGCTTTCTGAGTGGTTCGAGGGCGGTCGAACTCGTAGAGTTTAAGAACGTTAATTGCTTAGGTCAAGCTGAAGAGCAAGACCTCTAAGTAGTACGTCTTATATACAATAGAGAGTGACCCCCTATCTACCAATCGGAGAATGTGGACGGAATCAATGAAGGGAAACAATAAAGGTACTAATAGAAGAAAGGATAGGAGAAAAGGTCGGAGATAGAGAGGGGAAGGAATAGGGTAAATGTCCGTAGCGATGATAAACAAGATTGAATAAAGAAAATAGATCTGGTCCGTCGGTCATAACGAAGGTGGCGTCACCCAGTCCGTTTAGGAAAACTGTAACACATGAGCTGATTGCAGCAGGGGCAACAGAGCTACCCAGAACTGGTTGAAAGTTGTGTGCTCTGATTGTGGCTATTGACCCACCTGGGCAATCTCACAACTTGATCTATGGCGGCAGTAGTTGATGCAGTGTTGTTGTTGGTTGCAGGAGCACCCCACTGCATGGCACAAACATTCCAAAAAGGTTCACCCAGTCCCTCCTGCCGAACATAACTGGTCGATTGCTTAAGATTTCATCATGAGCAGATGAAGTCAAAGTGACTTACCCTGCAGCGAACCTTCCACAATGGGTATTCATGCAGCCTGGGTGATCTCGCAACTTGATCTATGGCAGTAGCAGCATAACTAGTTGACGCACTGTTGTTGTCAGTTGAAGGTGCACCCTGCTGTGCTGTGCTGCACAAACATTCCAAAATCCTGGTTAAAAGCTCACCTAGTCCCTCCTGCCGATTGAGAAGATCCCTCCATGAAACATGGTCTGGAGGAGTGTTCTGATCGAGGCTATGGATCCCGTCATCAATGAAGTTGTCTGTATGATTTGTGTCCATGAGTACTGCAGTAGATTATATTAGAAAATAGTATGAACTGGCATCCCATTCCTCGCTCCCGCTGTCCAAATCATCTCCACCATCCACCCCAGCCTCAATATTGACAAAGCGATGAATAGATCTGGGGACCTGAATTGAATGAGCATCACGTGGAGGAGAACAAACCCATTTCCCAGATCTTTTGCGCCGCAAGGAACATCCAGTGGAGATGGATCTAAATTAGGTATCATCGCTTTCAGGGCATTTATTTGGCACTGTAAAAGACCTCATTCTGATAGGTTTGCAAAGGGATTCAATGGTTGGCAAATTTCTTGACCAAGATTACCAATGGTACGCCCCATTGTCCACTGTGAAGAACAGATTGCAGGACTGACACAGGTGACTTCGGGAGCTAAATGAGTCAGAGCATGGATGCTTTGTCGCACAAAGTGGAGATGACAAGCATGGCGCTGATAGTACAGTTGTTCAAATTCATACGCAAACTCTAGCAATGCTCAGTGTGCCTTCTGTAGGTCCAATACCTTGATCTTGTGCTGGTTCATTATTTGTGCACCATAGACAAGCTTGCAAAAGCTTTTCCAGTACTTCTCTGGCAGGACATTGTATAGCAGTCCAGGACCTAGGCCGAAAAGATAAGTAAGAAATTCCCATGCCTTATATCCGCTGGATATTTTTTCGGCTGGGTTGCGTGGCAGGCAATCAAAAGACCCAGGTAGGTATGGTGTCACATCTGTGACCTGGCATCCATGCATCTCCCACACATTGATCAGGATATCCAGTATGTTGAGAGACAGAAGATGCATTATATCTGACCCAAAGCAACTTGGAACACAAAGGATTTTGACTTCTTGTAAGCCAAGAAAGATGCTCGGCTTAGATATTCCTGTTTCTAGGCATTGTTTTTGTACTGGGTCTCGTTTGGTGATGCCATGAGGTGATGAAGCTTGTGATAGTATGTTTCAGGTGAGCAAGATGGCAGATTAGCATATGAAATGTCATCGTGATCACATCCTTCAACTTTATAGTCATGTGGTTTCAGAAGTGCGGAGTAGTAGTGAGGACCTCCCTCTTTACGGCAGCCTTCAAGGGAGCAGTACAGACGACATCCCAATTTTCATGGTGACCAACCAGTCCATTGAGATATGCCATACCTGGACCGTCTGCAGTGGCTAGAGCAAGAAACAGCTTTGTAACGAACAGCTGGTTTCTCCATGCATCCCAGATTGGGAGACCTTCGCGCTGCAAAGCAGAAAAGTGATAGTGGAAAAGAGTATGGAGTCCATATTCTTCGGTTTGTTTGGTCCAGGAATGATAACTGCTGGAAGCACCTGCCCCTTCTTGTAGTGCATATCGGGAGAGTGGTCAAATATGATCCAGATGCAAATCCAACAATCAGACATCTTGTGGGCATAGAGCTGCCAGTGGGCACCATCAACTGACAACATGACGACAATGGTATTCCCATCAATATGCCCTGCTCTGACAGCTTCAATATACTCTCGGCTATCCAAGAAATCCTGGAAAACACTCTGCTCCCCATTGTTTTGCTCGAGTTCCTGTACGATCTCTTCAGTCCGCCTGCGCCAATATGACATATTCTGAGCACTTTTAGAGTCGCGAAATAGGGCTTGTAGTACAGGTCCAAGAGGCATAGTGCGTAACTCTTTTCGCGCAACACCCGAAGACTCGTAGCGAGGTTCACCACACTCCGGACAGCTTTGTAAGGCTGCAAATGGGCCTGTGAAGGCCACATAGCTTTGAGGACACATATGATCGACAATTGGCACCACCCCGGTGATTTCTGTGATACGCCACTTTACCTTTTCATACGATGGGACTTCATCCTCAGGATGCCGACGCATAATCGCATCACGGGATGCAGAATATGTTTTCTGTGAGGAGTTGAGAGTTGCCAAAAACAGATCGAACCCATGACGTAGATCTGGATCCACCATATCAGTAGGCACTGTCCTAGGTGGGTTTCGTAAACACGCAAGCATATCATCATCAAGGTGACTATTGGGCCCATCCAGTGATGCTTGCTGTAGAGCTTGAATAAACTTCATGGCAATCTTGATATCCATTAACTTGGCAACATCGGAAAGTTCCTCAAGGTCGAAATCAGGTGGCGATATATCTGGGTCCTGGTCTGGTACCGGTGGATCTTCTATATATCCTGGATCTGGGCGAACATTTGCGGTTCCGCCGGTTGGGTCTACAGTCCTGTCTTGCTCATAATCCTTGGTATCAACACATCTAAGTTGCTCATTGAAAGACCAAGCGGCACACTGATACATACCTCAGTCGGTGGGATCATGTTTCCAGATGGTTCAGGCTCTCTGTCGTGATTATAAAATGGATCCAATCCTGACTCATTCAAGTTTGTGGGGCCTTCCGACTTTCTGTCTTCATTAACATTTTGAATCCGAGTCTGAAGTATCCTCAATCAGTACAAACATATGGTTCTGCACAGTAACAGTCATACTGGGGTCGTCGATCTCTGAGTTACGAGTCCCGCATTTCTCATATGTGTCCGATGTAGGCCAGATGCTGGCTGTCGTGACCCAAAAGAAATATCTGGATTGAGCAAAGGACCATAGGATGTGAGAGGTATTCGAAATGATGTGTGCCTCTGAAATGTCGAGCGGGACATCTCTTTGAGGCGACCTTTACAATGCTTTTTGAAGTCGCAAAAATATTGCTTTGGCATATCGATGAGGTGGTAAAAGGCAACATAATTTAGTGGGATAAATGTGCTGAGATATTATGCTTGTAATTGATGTATCTCGGTGGGCCTATCCATGCCTAGATCAGATGTATATAGTAATCCAAGTAAGCATAGAAAGGTATAGTATGTATTTCTGTGGACTCATATTAAGAGAAGTATAGTTCGTAACATCTACTTCCCATGACCAAGTCCTTCTATATGACGATCCTACCATCCAATGTTGGCACAAAGCGATTGGTAAAAAAAACCGTAGCTTATCATCTAGAATCACTAGGCCTCCGAGCACTCCAAGTGGTTGTTTTCGTGAGCTGAAGGAGGCTGTTGATGTTTCGAGCCCTTTGCATGAATATTCAACGGTGGATTAGGCATCTGAATGCCGTTTACCTGAAACTTCAGTATTTGATTATTTCCTAAACACACGGATGTTAGTAAAATAACCAACTGACCTTCGAGTGCATGTTTGTGCTCTTGTCGAGGTATGTGGGGCACCAACACTTCTCAGTGTTCTCAACAACATGCTTCATTTGCTCGATGCTCCCAATTGCAGAAACAGAGAGTTCACTCGAGTGAGCAGTAAGGCTAGCGGCATCGATGTCGTGCAGAGGGCACAAAGGGGGCTCGTTGCGTGGTGGGATAGGAGTAAGCTGGCCAAATTTACTAGGTTTTGGTTTTGATCAATAAGGATCATCAGCGGGTCGGGTGGGCTGGCGAGACAACAGAAGGCAAGGTGTAAGATGCATACGAGGTATGGGAAGGGAGTTGAACATTGAAGCTGAAGCTGACAGCGCTGAAGAAATAGGATGCAGTGACGACAATACAGTGGCTGCGAGCAAAGGTCGGATCCAGTCGGACATCGAGAATATAGATCATATAAGCATCCTTTCTGTTATACAACGTGTGGCCATGCAGAATGTCGTGTGTTTGTGCGCGCGATGTCGATGAGTAGCATGATGACAAGACTTAGGCATTACTAGGATCTACCTCTATTGCTCTAGGCGAAAATTTCCATCTCCGCTCTATCTCAGTTTATCTCGCTCAGCCCAGGTCCGGTTTTCACTGGGCTGTACTAAGTCTTGCCAGTCGCTGGGCTTGTTTGCTGATCCTCTTTTTCATCTCTAATAGCAGCCTCCTTCCCATGCCCTACTTCGCAGTTGAGAAAAAACCTGTAAATATAATTTTTGGATATCTAATCTGTCATACAGATTAGATTTACAAGTTTTTTCTCAACCCCGAAGTAGGGCATGGGAAGGAGGCTGGCTCAGCACTCAACTTTGAGCTATGTAATTGCCTTGGGTATCCTGCTCCTCTTCACAGTTCGACGTCAAACATCAGACGATTGACGTGTGACTTTCGAGAACGAACGTGTGATCCCGTGACTACGCGTGACTATGCGCGACGCGTCGCATCGTCAAGAGTCTGGGTATATTATCAGTACATATAGTACATCTTCCTGCCGTCCAATTTCTTTATCCACGCATCATATTATGCATATAAATGAAATCCCGATGTTCACGCCATGGTATTCAGCGCTGCTGAATTGCCGGCACCACCCCATATCCAGGAAAGACGCTCATTTGAAGTATTGGTTCCAAAACTGCTCCAAGATCGCCAGCTCGGAATCCGGGATGCCCGCTGGGGGCTCTACATCAGTATCATTATCAGACAGACGCATGCGGAAGGAAAAATTACCAAACCCAGGTATGTTTTCAACGTGACTGTTGCTGTTGATATAATCAACCTTGCTAAATGTCGGTAGGAATGGCGCATTTGATAAGGGCTCGCCACCGAGCATCGCGAGATAACCAGACGAGATGTCCGTGTCATTGCTGTTCGTATGCTGTCCAAATGGGAAATGCATTTGCTGTCCATCACTCGAGGATCCAGCAGATAAGGGTCCTGCGATCGGCGTGCTAGGGTTGGGGTTAATCTCGAAGTTTCCCGACCAGGAATCATCAAACGTGAGAGTGGTCGAGCTAGAACCGGAGGGTATTGGCTGGTGTATCGTCTGTGGCGAATGGATTTGCTGCTGTGATGGTATCGAGATAGTGGTATGAACAGAATCCGATGATCTCGACCGGCTCGCCTTCCTTGAAGATGACTGTGAGTCCTGGCGTCGCGGCGGAGGTCCCAGCGAAAAGGTCATAATGGTATTGCGACTGCTACTACTCCCCGTCGCGGGGGTCGCAGCCGGCGTGAACACGAGCTGCCCAGCCTGTGGGATGGACCGCCTGTCTAGTATTGGCTTCAGCTGCTCCTGCAAAAGGTTTCGCAGGATCTCCGCGATGTTGTTCGCGCAGTGCCACGACTTCCCGATCTCGAGCAGGTACTGGACGCACAACTGTGCCTGCGAGAGGGAGTGTTTCAGTGACTCTTGGGCCACACGGAGGCCTGTTGCAGCCTGTATTGCGACGAGGAGATAGATTGTGCCTGCGGAGAAGGCGGTTTGCACTAGGGTGATAGGAGAGTAGCGGAGGGAGTAGAGGGTGCGCCATGCCCCGAGGAGTTCGACTATGTTCTCTGCCGCACGTTTGCACAGCTATTTTGACAAAATCAGTGGCAGTAAGAGGGGCGAGCGACAAAGTTACCTTGACGTGATCAATTTCTCGATCCGAGCTATGGAGAGGGCGAGGCCGGCGGTGGTAGAACGGCCGGTGTAGGAGAATGAAAAACCACCAATATGTACAATGCATCATCAGCCGATGCGGCGTGGCCGTGGGGCGCGACTTGATGGTGATGTCCAGATCTGGGGAAAGATTGCTCTTCCAGGTGTTCAGTTGAAGACTGGGGACGCGTCAGCCGACTAGGTAACGGTATATATGACTGAAGTGTACTCGATGTTGCTGATAAGTTCATCGTTGACTTCGTGGCGAATGCTGGCGCTATTGAGCCCGTTTCTAATCAAGCGATCACATGGGATGAGAAGAACAAAGGAGCGATTATATGCGCTTACACAACATCCATTATACGCCGAGCAATCACAAGGAGCTCGCACGACGCAACAAAGGTGGTGGAAAGGAAGTTTGGCTGTGAAAGAAGGTTTGACGGGGGGTGGTGCCAGGGTTTTTGGTCAAAGGTAGCGTCCACGGTTGGTATAGGAATATGCTTCGGTGCCGGGAGACAATAGTCCCTCCCGACGTAGAGAGACCAACAGACGTCCTGCGATGGACATTTCAGAACAACCAGCACACAATAGCTGATGGCATACCTGGGTAAATGTCGTCCAATGTGCCCAGTTGCGATCAAACATGTCGTGCTCGCTGATGACCCCAGACTTGACCCAAGCCGAGCAATCGATGCTTAGGCCCACTAAAAACAACTGAGTATGGCATGTGGGGAGTGAGAATAGAAGACTCTCACAAGCTTGCCCAATACGGGCACTCATCCCTATCAAGGCAATATATCATTATCAACATTCTCCCATTCAAACAACGACACACCAAAGTACAGATAGCCCAGTGTCTGCTCCCCCAATGACGAATGATAGCTCCCTAGAAATGACAATGCGTGCACCACGCTGATGTTCGGCTCTTGGCATTCTGCTTCAATGAAACTCTTCGCCATCGATGCAAAGTACTGGCGGGACTTGGGGTCACGTATGCGGGGGTCGTCTGAGAAAGCAGTGGCCACGGCGATCAATGCGTTGTGCAACATTGGGGAATAATGGGTCGTTTTAGGTGGTGTTTGTGAGCGAGGCACAGAGATGGTTCGGTACATGTCTCGTAAGAAAAGGTCGGGGACGATGCGCAGGCACCACGAGGTGAAAAATTTGAATAAAAGGTCGAGAATTCTGAAAGAGTAAAAGATTAGTGACGGGTGGTAAAGAGAAGCAAGAACACATACCTGTCGTGCTCGTTACGACTGAGAAGAACAGCACTAGGCAAGTAGCGCGACCAGTCGAGATCGGGGTTATAGTGTGCTTCGTCGGTGCCATCAACAAGGAGAAGGTAACGGGCTTGGGGGTTTTCATCAGGAAAGCGAGAACCCGAGGCCAGTATTGAGATGGGGATTTCAGGGGCAAATCGGAATACTGCTGTATTTCCGTGCAAGAAGAGTCCTCCTTCTTCGCCAAGCTGGCAGTGACGTAAATTAAGAGGACAGGGCCGACATAGGGGCTAACTAACCTTCAGCTGGCGTGTGGGAAGACACAATTCCTGCGAGAGGCCACTCTCATCTCCGTTGTGATCCTCGACCTCGTAATCCATGTCAGGATCGTCAGGCAGGACCATTCCTTCCGCATCACGAGGTCTGAACTGGAGGTAGGATTGACCATTATCAGTTGACACGCCCCCGTGCTCTCGCCGACATTTCTCTAGAATGGATTCTAGGAGATTGACATATTCTTCTAAGGCGTCTGCTCGTTTCCGCATTGCCTCAAAGTGTGCCTCGGTACGAGGTTTCCGACCGCTATCCTTTCCCCATGAGCACTAGTGATAAGGATATGCGAATAAGTATATAGATAACAACTGCTAATTAAAGGTCTATCCCACCTCATCATGACGACCTGATGTAGAGCAAGGCCCACAAACAGGTTTAGTACCATCACATTTGGTCTTTCTTCATATTACAACAGAGAATCAGCGCTGTGACAGCAGGGGTGTTAGATCGCTTACTTTCCGCGGCAGACACTACAGGCTTGAATTGCATAACTACCCCTACCACGAGCAGTGCTCGTCGACACCTTCTTGCCGGTGTCTGCTTTTGTCATCGGGTCCTCGAGGGTAGTGTGGGATTGTGTTAGGAGAATCCCGCCGGTGATTCAGTCGTTGCAAACCGGAATGACTCAGTTTCAACAAAACAGAAACGTAAATAGCCATGAAGGCTTCCAAGCCTCGTGGATTAGAGCAAGAATTGTATAATGGATGGTATGTCTGAATTTGTCACTTAAACCGAATGGTATTCCGCTTGTTTTCCGTACGGCGAGCTTAAGAGGTTGGGAGTTGACTCAAGTATACCATCAGATGTACCCTAAAGGGATTGTGGGCCTGCCATATCAGATGATCTGTTCGACGGCGAATGCCATTAAGTTTAACGTGAAAAATCAACCAGATAGTTTTCATTGTCTCCCTGTTGATCAGATGCGTATGTCTATTTCTCCTAAAAGCTAGGCGGACTGTCATATAACCTATCAAATCCTACTAGTATCAGCATCATGTTCCACACATGAAGTTTAAGCTGACCTTCGGTGCCAAGCTGACGATTTTACCCCAACCTTTCATCCTCAAGTCTGCACTAACGATACCACCTATCCGCGTCCCTAACATTTCCCTCTTGTTATTGAGGAGCACCGCCGCATTGTCATCGAATCTGATCATACGTCCATCCGGCCGTCGTACGGGTTTTCTGCACCGAACGATGACAGCTCGACGAACGTCGCCGCGGCGCACCTTGACGGCAGTTACGGATGCTTGCGTAGTTGCAGAGATGGGACGTGCTCGTTTGACTACGCAGACTATTTCGTCACCGACTGATCCCCAGCCGTTGTTAACTTTGTTTTTCAAAATGTTGACGCATTCCACGATGAGTGCCCCAGAGTTGTCTATGCACTGAAAGTTGTCAGTAATTGTTATGGATTGGGTGGAAACACGGACATTAAGTGTGCTTTTAAGGCCAATCATGGCCGAGACGATGATGGCAGGAAGCCAGGCTTAATTTCTCCGAAGAATTGTCTCACGTGGTCTGTAATTGATGTAATTTACGCCAACCTCTCTAACTTGGAGCGAACTGTGACACCACACTAGCTTGTTCTCTTACCACCATCTACATCCGTCAGAATGGTCCTTTCACGCAGAGGAAGTGGCAGCGTCACTTTGCCCACTGGCCAGACCCTTGCTTTCCACACCAGAACACACGATGAGGAGGATCTACCCCACGCAACCAAGAAGTACATTCTCCCCATGTCTCAGTACTCGATCACGTATATAATATTAATCGATCTACTCGCAGAACGATGGCAGACCATCTGAGGAAATATGAGAGCTTGTAAGTCGAGCCGATCGTATAACTGACTGACTGAGATATATCTCACGCTGGCTCGTGCGTCTAGATTCACTCTCACTCCCCAGAGGATGCGCATGATCGTCGAGGCGTTTAAGGAGACTCTTGAACTTGGATTGCAGCAGCCAGATCAGGTCGTGGTATGTTTCGGCCCTCTTACATTTCGGTCGCATCGGATGCCTCCAGTACCGGCCTCTTAAGAATCTGTCGCAACGGTGGCGTGTCAGAATAACGCTAACACTGCTTCCCTCTATTCCAGCCTATGATTCCCACCTTCGTCTTCGGCTTTCCCACCGGTAAGGAGCAAGGCGACTTTCTCGCCGTCGATCTCGGTGCGTCCATGCTGTACGTCTCTCCACCCCATATCTGAAACTTACGCTTCGATTTATTACTGCCCGCGCCATGCAGGCGGTACAAATCTCCGTGTCTGCCTTGTCACCGTTCAGAGTGATGGCAAATTCGAAATCACACAGACCAAATACCGTCTGACGGAAGAGCAGAAACAGGACGAGGGCCAGAAACTTTTCGATTTTTGTGCCGAATGCCTGAAGACGTTCGTTGACACCAATCTGGCTGATGAACTGAAACCAGGGGATGTGCTTCCGTTAGGCTTTACGGTACGCCTGACATATGTTCAGATTCCCGCATCTGGTTGATTTGTTTTTTTTCAATAGTTCTCATACCCTTGCTCGTGAGTACTCATGGCATGACTAAACAAGCACACAATCGATATTTTTTTAAATTCAATTTTCAGGCAGACTAAGATCGACCACGGCGAACTTATTCGATGGACCAAAGGTTTCGGTGCAAAGAATACAGAAGGCCGAGACGTAGCTGAGATGTTCCGCCAATCCCTCAGAAAATACGTCCGTACATTTCTCTCGTCCTTGCTCAGATCTATAAAAAATATTCCTTTGACGTACAGAACCTGCCGGTAGAATTGACTGCCTTGATCAACGACACAACGGGGACGCTAATTGCCTCGCACTACGTGAACCCGAAAACGAGGATTGCGTGCATCTTCGGTACTGGATGCAATGCGGCGTATATGGAGCATGTCGATGATATCCCGAAACTCAAGAATTTGGGGTGTGAGGGCGCCGATATGGCTATCAATTGTGAATGGGTTGGCGCTTTTCAATCATTCAGGTTTTCGAACAGTTTCTGAAAAGGAAGATGTAGGGGGCGTTTGATTCTTTCGAGCACGAACATCTTCCCAGGACGAAATATGACATCATTGTGGACGAAACGTCGAACAAGCCGCAGGAGCAAGCGTTTGAGGTGACTAAATTCTCGCTTTTCTGTCTTCAGCGCCAACGCTAGCTAAACTCTGTCAGAAACTCATCTCTGGACGGTACCTAGGCGAAATCCTGCGACTCGTCATCTGCGAGTTGATTGACGAGGGTGTCCTCTTCCTCGGGCAAAACACCTACAAGCTCGAAAACCCTTATGTCTTCGACACTGCATTCCTGTCCCTCATGGAGAGGTCTGTGCCTTTCCTCCCTCCCTGACTATGGTTTATCTTCTGACATACACATTTGACTTGTACAGTGACCCGACAGATGAACTACTCATGATAATTGGTATATTCTCCCACTTCTTCGCTGTGGAGACAACGCTTGCCGAGCGCCAATTCTTCCGTGCGCTGGCGAAGCTAATTGGAAGACGCGCGGCAAGACTGAGTGCATGTGGTATTGCGGCAATTGTAAGTAAGATGGGATATTTAGATGAGGGATGTGCAGTTGGCGCGGATGGGTCGTTGTACAACGTAAGTTCTTGTTCTATCGTGGGTGTAGGTGTTGCTTATTTTCCGCTTCCGTTTCTAGAAATATCCGGAGTTTGCAGATAGGATACATGAGGGCCTGGTAGATATATTTGGGGAGAAGGGACGGTGGGTGTTCTCTCTTTTGTCTTTAGTCTTCTGGTTTTCTGATTGACCATGAGTTCAGGAACATCGTGACGTACCATGCGGAAGATGGCAGTGGTGTAGGAAGTGCGATCATTGCAGGTCAGTACACAGGATCATTTCCGTCCTAATATGACCATGATACGTTCGTTTCTTCCAGCCATGACGAAGATAAGAAAAGATGCAGGCCTGTATCCGGATGTATGAATGTGATCTTGAGACTGGCAGCCTTGTATAACCAAGTTGATAACTCAGATCTGTGTATTTTTACTTAGATTCTGTATGGAATGTGTGCGTTTGTTTTGTGACATTGTCTACCTACTTATGACCTGACTATGACATGACTTGTCTATTATGGACTTTGGACTACGGACTGCATGGAGGGCCCAAACAATCTACAGGATAGATCTTGATGCGTGTTGCGTTAGGCTCCCACGTACCACTTGACTTATGCAACTTGAGTTTGCCCGACATCCAAATCTCTTCACACGGCCGGTGGCAGCCCAAGGCAAACTCTTGATATAATTCACTACGACTGCTACTGTTACTTATGAGCTCACATAACTCAGCACAAAAATAAAACTCAACCCCAGATCAATCGACGAATCAGAAAGCATTCCCCCAAAGGTACAGGGATCACGGTTGGCTTGAAAATACTCTCGCGTGTAGGGTTAAACACCGACCCTTCGCTATACCAGAGCTCCTGTTCGATCTCTGATACCAAAAGTTGACGAAGTTTAATTCCTACTCCATCGAGTCCCCTGTCAAGATATGACTTCCAGTGGAACGTTATATCCTCTGGAGTTCGGAGGGGCTTCCATCCACTGGAAATACAACCCATCGAAACAAAGTCAATGATTGTAGATTGAGCAAATACATATGCACCTGAAGCCAGTCAACTATCAATCTCGCGTTGGCACGATCTGCATGTTGGAATTCCTGTCGATAGGCAGAAAATTCCGCCCGCTTGCCCTGAAGATTAGGGAAATGAACGTGAAATGCATTATATGCCGGACGATGGATAGTCTGGTCAAAGGGTATCCTTGAAGTGGATTAGCTTTGCAAGTCATTTCGCTTCTGATATGATAAGCATACTACCTCCAATCCGCTGTCGAAGTCACGACTTTCGTCCCGCCCTTCCGTTCTCCCTCCTAGGAGCATTGGTCAGAGGATTAAATATATATCTTACAAATATAGCCCAACCTTTAGTAGTTCGGCATTCAGGAATGTATCAACAAACCACTCTTCGCCGAAAAGGTGCCGAATAGCATCTCCTCGAAGATGCGATAGAAGCCCCGTGTCACCTGGAGTGGCAAGTGATAAGTGCTCTCCCCAGTGCAGTCTTGCATACACGTATTTATGCCTAGAGATTCAGTGCAAATCAGATTGTTCTGTATGTTGGACTGAAGTGGACTGACCATTCCCTGGGAATGGTGCAATCAGGCTCATATCCCATAGCCAAAAGCTCCATGCAACAAAGGGATAATGGAGCGTGGCGGACTTCAGATTGTTCGTAGAAAATACCTGATCGGTTCGGGTCATTCATAAAGTCTGTGAACCGTCCTGGCGCCGAAACTGCGTAGCGACAGCCATTCAGAAGGGTAGTCTTTTAGGTGAATCCCACAATCCTTCGATCTAACATTGCCCGAAGATAGTCAAGCAGCTGAGTCTGGGAGGCAGCACTAGGCAGTTTTAGAAGAATAGACAGTTCCAAGGCTTCTGCAATAGTGCCGATGAACCCTCCAGAAAGTCCAAACATGGTGAAAATTCCTTGGATGAATTTGACATCGCCCGGGAACATTGGAGAGAGATGTGTTCGATAAACGAGGTTCTGCAGTGTCAGCAGTTTTTCAATCCAGACGGGGGAGCTTGAAAGTGAACCAAGATGCTGAGGTTGAACGCGAAATGAGTGACAGGTTACATTCAGCATGTAAAATAGTACCTGGACCTCTTGTATTGTGCTATCCAGCATTTTGACGACTTCTTGGCGACGCTGAATGGGCCAAATTTTGGAGGCGTGAATGAGGAAGTAGCGTCAAAGTCCAGCAGTGTGGTGAAGAGTTCTTTCTTATTATTAGCTTGCTGGAGATGGTATGGCCAGGTATGGAGGATATACTGTTTTGTCTGAGGGCTGTCAAACGCACGAAGATGTAAGAATTCAAGTGTGTGTCAATGCGGAGACATACGGCAGACGGCGTCCTTTATGATCATTCCAATGCATAAAGCCATCCCAAGAGCCAGTAAGGCAATATATGCGTGGCAGTTTCTAATATCAATGAAGACCCCCCCGCTCCCCATCAAACATAAAATCTGTGAGCGAGGCATGAAGCGACTCAATGAGTCAATGATGATGTCCTGGCAAATCACAGCTCCGTCGTCATCCAACAATGGTGCAGTGTGAAACCGTAGAAGGGAATGGAGGCCTCGCAATGTTAACATGACAAGTGCGGAGAATGGCTTCGACGGAGGAAACCCATGGTCTTCCGGATGACCCGCTGGCGGGTAGTAGGAGGTATCCGAGAATGCGAATGAGGAGGCTGGTATTGGGGCAGGTAGATAGGATTTGTTGGTACAGTTTGTCGAGCTCCCTGAATGGCGTTGACTCGGAACCTGGGGTCGAGGAAGCACGCAAAACTTCCTCTAGACGGTCAACAGGCGAAAAGAATTCTTCATCAACATACTGGATGACAGTAGAGGCATAGATGAAATAACCGCCAGACTTACTCAACTAGAAGTTGCAAGGTCGCTTTCTAGCGGCCAGGGTTGGCGAACAAACCGCATAATCTCTGAGTGTCGTTCTGAGCAGTGAATGACATCGAAGCCATTTCGCAGAAATATAAGGACATCAGAAAAGGCATGCCTGGAACCATAAAGGGATGCAGAAGAACTGATAGACAGGAGCACGAAGCATATCTAATGTGCGGCTCTCGGGCTGGGCGACCAACAACAAGGAATGATAGGGGAATGTCACGGAGGTGCCCTAATAACTGAATTTGATTTTTACTGCCCCGACATTCATCGAGTCCATCGATGACGATGAGAAAAGGCGCAAGTACATCTTTCCGATGACAGCACGATTCAACAATCAACTCTTCAAATTGGTTTCCTTATATAAAACTGAAGGGTCATTTTCAACGATTTGTATAACCCGGTGGCGTAGATTGGGTAAGGACATGGCGAATTGGTAGGCCCTTGGGGGGAGACGCAGGGAAGACGTGATCTGTAGAATTGCGAGAAGGACTGCCCCGAGAGAAAAAGAAGCTTGCAGCTATTAGTTCCCCACGCTTCGCGTAAGCTCAGGCTTCTGAGCTCTTCTGAGATTGTCTGTGCCACTGCCGATTTGCCCGCGCCGGCAGGACCATGAAGCCATAAGATTCTACCACGGTCACCCTGCCTCAATCCAGCCGTTAACCTGAGCTATGTACTATCTCCCTGCGAGTTCCGGGATAGCACCGGGGCGGAGGGTGCCGTGCTTGAGAGTTGTAAGCCACACCAGGGGATCCTGCGGATTCCTGCCTGCAGCAGCAGTTGAAGGCCTAATCACCCCAGGAATTAATCGTCGAGATGATGATTGGTTAACTTACCTGACTCCGAGTGATGGAACGACATGTTGCCTTGGGAATGAACCTCAGTGAAGATACCACCGAAGACTTGTGTGTTTCGAGCATTTCTGAAGGCCATGGAGTTTCAAGTTCAGGAGTATGCAAAGATAGCGAATGACATCCGCAGTCCGAAAGACGGTCAAACTGTGCTTCAATTTGTTTCACGTGGAATGGCGAACCGTCAATCGAGTCGTTCACAAATAATACAAGTCCAGCCAATTAAGGACCCCGGCATATGTCATAGAAAATCGTCAGACTAGATCCGTCAGCAACTTGAACATGTCTCGGACCTCCCCCAAGTTCGTGCACATAGTGAATCGGACATAAAAACAGACGAACGTCGTACGCATAATAGGTCAAATCCAACTTGTATCATATGTACATAGATCCCTAATCTGTTGCCAGGTTTGGCCCGCGGCAGTAGTGTGGTGACACTTTACATAGTGATTGACACAACATTCATCAATGCATCACCATCGATCGGACATAGTCGCCATAATATGCTGCCGCTTACCGCCGGACCTCTCGCGTGGCTTAAAAAAAGGGCATGAGGCCAGAACTCAAGACCTGCAGTGTGCGTAACTCCCCACGAGGGGGCCTACCGTTCGGGCAAACCGTTATGGCATGGACATGCCCAATTACTGGCGTGAAAAAATCTATAACCTCCGACTCTCATATTATTTACTCATTATGGTTAGTATGGCCGACTAGCTCAGTTGGTTAGAGCGTGGTGCTAATACAAGTTCACTCTGATACGCCAAGGTCTTGGGTTCGATCCCCACGTTGGCCAGAAATCTTTTTATGTATCATTTGTCTGATTTTTGGTAACATCATTGACATCTGCCACCCTCAATGCTTCTCACGAACGGCGTATCACATCTCATACCTGAAATGACATGCTAAGCTCCCCCAAGTAGTATTCTCCACAACACTGATGACATTGACCGTGACATTGCATTGACAACAGACCTCAGCTTGCTAATTGTCTCATGTCCTCAGCGCCTATTTGCTACTTACTGTCAATAGCTAATGTAAAGAGCAGTTTCAGATGACAAAGACGGAGCTTAGCGAGAGAAGAATAAGATGGAGGCCTTGGGGCATCATGATGTTTTACTCTAAGATTTTGTCTAGTAAGCCTCTTGTAGTTTAGGCACCCTTCGACTTGGTAATAATCCATTAATAGCATGAGAGTTAAATGAGTCCTGGTGCATAATTTCCTGGTAAGGCTGACCATAATGGGCTGTGTCTCACCTTTTCCCTGAGGCTGACCTTTGGTGGAGGAGGTTTCTCTAGTCAACTTTCTAATTCCTCTACTTATGAATCACTGGCATAGCGCCATTTCGATATATAAACTCCGCAGCCCGCTTCATCTTGCAGCAAGAATCCTTAGAACATGGGGAACTATCCCTGAGATCAATCGCTGATTACTAGTTACTAATGCTTTTCCGCTGGAGCGGTGCCATTCAGTCGTAGCGTTCCACTTCTACGGAGTGATATCGCCCACCCAAACGTTAAGAAGTCTTTCGTCAAAGCGGTTCTTGAAGAGGACTTTAACGGTGCGTTCGAAATCTGCATGCGGCGGCTTGCTTCATGATGGCCAGAAGCCCAATTTGTTTTGGAGGTTTGTTTTGGATTCCACAGACAAACAAATCCGAGTCATTAATAGGTTCTGTCTCAGGCCGGTGGCCTCAACTTCACAATCGATGTTATCAACGTAAAGATCTGTCAGCAGTTCCATGACGGCCCTCAGGCTACTAACTTGAGTTACTTGACAAGTCACATCTTCTCCATCACTCCGGGAGCTTCGGGTTCATAGTTTCATTATTATGAGATAGCTCAAATTATTCTCCCATCTGGTTCACACTCCTAGTTCTCTATTGGCTGGAACCATTGAAGCATAGGTGCTAACCAGGTAATCCTAATTTTAAGATGACCATAACTTGTGCTCTGGATTCTGGAAGTCGCCCACCTAGAAAAAACTGTAAAGTGGGTCTTGCACTTGCATGCAAACTTGGACTTGAATGGATGATGGTGCTGACCACGGAACGAGTGGGACTCAGAGCCATGTGGGAAGCTCGATCATCCGAGGAGACTGGAGTACTGCAAAACCCATATCGAGTCCACTTCGAATTCGCCCTGCGTTAGTAATGTCGCCTGCAGCATCTTTCACGGTTCCGTGGTGCACGGAGAATATCACCGCGTTTTGCCTTGACTGATAATGTATAACGTTCTGCTAGGGGGATTCCTGATGTGTACTGAACCATTTATTTAGCAGCGATGGTTCGGGATAGACCTTCTAAAGACAACTCCGTGGCTGAGTTCTCAAGGTGGAAATAAATAGTCCTCGTGCCCGCGTGCCCTGACATGGAGGCATTTGTTATATGTGGGTCCTGGATATATGGAGCTCATCGAACATCTTGAGGCATACATGCCAAGGTAGACATATGAGGGTGGATAATAATAATAATCGATCGTAGCGCCGGGCGATAAGCCCGCATCCGAGTGACGGTCCGATCTCCAGATAGTTGATTGGCCTCGAACGAAATAGTGGCGTGAAAATAGTACAGTTCGATCAATATATTGGACATGCAAGTTCTAACTATTCTACTAGTCTGTGATAACCTGAAAGATTGTATTACCAAAGGATCAATAATACAACAGAATGAAATAATTGTCTGTATCGTCGAACACGAATGTACGGACGTAAGCGAATGACAGGGGGCAACGAGAAATGTTCATGCATCAGCCACCGAGAACGACTGCGAACCGTTGTCATGTGTGTAGTGTAGAGAAGTACGAAACTTACGACTTATGCAAAAGAGGGCAATGATCCCTTCGTGGCTAGTGTCTCCACAGCAGACCGGTTTGAGTCCAGATGGGCTAAAGATGAGGACAATGGTGAATACAAGTCAAGAAACAGTGACCTTGGTATTTGTACTCACCATGAGGTCTGGCTGCCAAGAGGATCGCAAGTCAAGCCAACGGTGACACCTGCTCCAACGTGGATGCCTAGCAGTTGGATGATGACGGCGGCAGTGGGGTCGCTGGCCAGGAGAACAGAGGCACAACACTCAGCAGTGCCGGAGGCGCAAACTGGGTGTCCAGAGGGGGAACCTCGCTTGGCAGCTGGAATTTGTTGTGAATGCGTAAGATTAGACGGACGCATTGGATGACAAACCTGCAACAGGCGTGTACAAATTGCGGGGAGGAAGAGGCGGCAGACCGCGAGCAAAGCGGGCAGCATTAGTCTCGACGTCTACTGCCCATGCAACGGCGACGGCAGCTAGGATAACGGTGAAGAGAGATAACGTCTTCATAGCGTCCAAAAGTGGAACGGAAGAGAAAGTCCGACTCGTTCACGAAACAAGGACACGGCGGACTTCTCATATTTATCTTGTGGGATAATTTGGCACACGATTGTCTGTCACTGGTCAGCAGTCAAATCATAATACATTTCCGACATAGCCCTACGCACCGTGCCGTGTGGCGTTAGTTGACTGTGCCGTTTACCATCAGTTTTGGCGACCCTTCTATATTGCCTTGAGGCGTGATCGGTGGGTTGAGAGGGGCTTGGCCTGGCGCTCGCTCTCAGAGCTAATCGATTAAAGACAAGGAATCTATATCAAGAAACTGTTTATAGATCACTTGTTGGACAGAAAGAACAAAGCATTATCTTGGCAGTCACAGAACACAGTTGAGTGTGACAGCTCTTATCGATCTTATCATTGGCAATTTGTTACGTAAACATACTATTCTACACCTCTCGGCTCCAGGGGAGCTCACCCGAAAAAGCCCCTTGGATGAACCGTGAGAGAGTTACCATACATCCGGGGTCTCTGTCCCAAAACAGGCTATCGTATTATATAATCATAGATATGCAGCGCGTCTCGTTATCGATCATTCAATACAAGACAAGTTTTTTAAATGTGCCTCCGGCACACGTTGCTCACTGCTGAGTCATTATATATATGTATGCAGCCCTATATACATGGCTCGTGTTGCTCGCCTTCTGCCTCCAGCACTTTTCTCCAGCTTGTTGGGGTGCTCTGCCCCCAAACCCCTGGCTGCATCCTACTACTTTACTCAATTCTTCAACACACCCAGGGACCTTTGGCCCCTGTGTGTGTGTAGAAGTGTGTGCCATGTGTACCTATATATATTATACATTATATACAACATCCAGCATGATCTCCTGTGATCAATCGAATTTCCAACACTCGGTTTCTGATCCATGTCAATATCCCCCTAGTTCCATTGCACACTCCTGCAGCCATGTTAAGATTCCACAGCACCGTCACTGGACATCCAGCTTTGAGATCCAAGTGTGCCAAAGGTAGACTTGAGCAGTTGATTGAATTCAGATATTCCACTGGATACAGAAGTTCCCCATTTTCATTGTTCCCAATAGAGTCTGCACTGTGAAACACATGCTCCTGTCCAGGAAATTTTGAGAGAATGTGATGATTCAGA
>QLOK01014018.1:0-23996 GCA_003313805.1 Tricholoma flavovirens
ACGATGGGTGGAGTCGGGGATCCCTCCGAGAGGGTTCGGAGGAGGGTTTTCCTCCAACCGTTTCACTGTTGTCGTGAACTCATCGTGACGAAAGAAGAAGTCGGGAGACATCAGTGACAGCACTGACGACGTTTCTGAGGATGACCCCAACCCCATGTTGTCGGCAGCCCTCCGATCTCAGAGAGCAATCCCTGAGACACCGGTATCTCAAGTACCGTCCTTACCAGCCTTGGAGGTCCCTGACCACGAGAAAACCATCGAACTCACGCCCAGCCCTGAGCATGAAGCAATGATCGCAGAGGTCTTCACAGGCGCGTCATCAACAAAACCAGTTGATGACCTTTCCCTCGACGAGCTAGGATTGCTCGATGAGGACGAGCCCAAGGACGATTCTACTAGGATGTAGATCGTCCCTTTTTGCACCAAAAAGACGGCTGCCTTCCGCCGTCGGCTGAAGCCACAAGGGGAGGGTGTGGTGATCCGGACTCTTATTTATATTTGTTATAATTCCATTGTTTTACCTTCCGACTGGCCCTTATAAGGGACCAGTCTTATGTAATTAATGGACATCTTTTATTACTTTACTATACTACTCGAACAATATACGTTATTCGTGTTCTTGTAGTGTGAAGTATCGAAAGACCCCCCCCACGACTGACTACAACAACAGCATACTTCAAGCATCAGGCAGCCAAGTGGCAAAAAAAGAAAAGAGGATGTCACCTCTTTAGGACATAAGACATACAGTAGGCAACAAAACCCTTCCAATGTTCTGTACTTTTGGAAAGATGCCTTTATATCTCAGGAAATAAATTTGCTAAATTCTCGAAGATATTGCATAATATACTTCAACATCATATCTTCTCACTGACACAGCCACAAGTTTGCATAACTCCATTTGTTAACTTTCCCATGTTACTTAAAGTTGTCACTCATTGGAAGGGTTTTGTTGCACTGATTTTTTCCATAGAAATTGTATCAAATCACATGACTTTGTTGATTACAATAAACAATAACATACAAAATCATGTGACTTCATTCCAGAATGCTATATAAGATGCTTTTATCCACTCACAATTCTCCAAATCCCCCCACTCCGCTATGCACAAGCTATCATCCAGCCAGATTACTCGTGTTCTTACATTGCTTGATGCTGGTCTCTCAGGAGCTCAGATATCTGCCCAAACTCATCTAGGAAGTGGTACAATCAGTCGTATTCGTTCTCAGCATTGTCCCAACCTTCCAAGATTCTCTGGTGGCTGTCCATCAAAGCTCATGGCTGCTAATATTGATTATGCACAACACATTATTTGAATGGGAAAGGTGGAAAATGCTACTGAAGCTGCCAAGGCCCTTGTGGATGTCACAAATACATCCATATCTGCTCAAACACTTTGTCATCAGCTCAAGTCCAAAGGCATGCAACCTGTAGTAAAGCAAAACGACCATTTCTCAAACCAGCACAAAGGCAGGCAAGGATGGAATTTGCGGAAAGGCATCTGGAGTGGACTCTTGAGGACTGGAAGAGGATCATATGGTCTGATGAAACTAAAATCAATCATTTGGGGTCAGATGGAAGATGTGGGAGAAGGCTTGAGTGATTGCCTAGTTGAGGGAATGGTGAAGTTTGGAGGTGGTAATTTGATGCTATGGGGCTGTATTGGTTGGGATGGAGTTGGGTATGCAACCAAGATTGATGGGAGGATTGATGCTGATCTGTATGTGGCAATCCTGGAGGATGAACTTCAGGAATCCCTCACCTATTGGGACAAATCTGCTGATGACATTATCTTTCAACAAGAAAATGACCCCAAGCACACAATCAAGAAGGCCAAGAAATGGTTTGAAGACAATGGATTCACTGTCCTCAAGTGGCCTGCACAGTCTCCAGACCTCAACCCTATTAAACATTTGTGGAACTATCTCAAAAGAAGGCTGGGGGACTATGAAGAACCAGCAAACAGTGTTAATGAACTTTGGGAGAGGGTGCAGAAGGAGTGGGAAGCAATTCCAAAGGAAGAGTGTCAGAAACTGATTGAAAGCATGCATAGAAGGCTTGCAGCAGTAATCAGAGCAAAGGGAGGCTATATGAAGTACTAGTTGATTGAAATTTTAATATACAAAATCAGTGCAACAAAACCCTTCCAATGAGTGACAACTTTAAGTAACATGGGAAAGTTACCAAATGGAGTTATGCAAACTTGTGGGTGTGTCAGTGAGAAGATATGATGTTGAAGTATATTATGTAATATTTTCAAGAATTTAGCAAATTTATTTCCTGAGATATAAAGGCATCTTTCCAAAAGTACAAAACATTGGAAGGGTTTTGTTGCCTACTGTATGCTGCCAAGCAGGAAGTGATGTGGAAAGACTTTGCTGACAGAGCAAGGAGTTCATTTAGTAAAATGGGTGTTAATACAGATTAAAATTGTGTGCTACCAATGTAGGATCAGACCACTTCACCCATCAAGTTGGAACACCTCAGCAATGTCAAAAGTTGGGTCAGCAGTGATAGATCCACCTTGCAGTTGGAGCTCTGGGAGTATCTGGGAATAGTCAAGTACTTTTTGCATTCCTTATGATAGGTTCGCACAGCAATGCGAAGGCCTCCAGACTTGTTTGAATGCATTTTGAATGATTTCGAATGGTTCCAAGCAAGATCGAGCGATATTGCACCTCTTGAAGACCTCATATTCAACTTCGAATGTTTGTCGATTCAATTTACATATTCTTCGACACCCCCCAAGTATTAAACGACCACCTTCGATGCTCCTCCGAATGTTCTAATGACTTTGAACAGACACATTGTATGCTTGAACAGCTTGACCAATTTCGATCACATTCAAACTTCAAGGATCTTTCCCAAGTCTCATCACAACATCTACCAAGTTATGTCGAGCACTTCTCCAAGCTCTCGCAATCACCACAAATGATTTTGATTGACCTTGATCAATTTTGAGCGAACTTTGACCATGTTTAGACTTATTTTGAGCCCTCCAGTAGTCATCCTTCTTATCATCAAACATTGTACCTTGTTACCACATTGCTAGAGGTCATATGACACGCTTATCGGACACAAGATGAAGAAACACATCGCATTTCTGAAGGACACAGGACAATTTTCGAGATATTTTGAACTCCTCAAAGGGGGAATGTGGTATCACAAACTGTTTATATCATCATTTATTGTTTTACCCATCGTTTTTAGGCCAATTTATTCACTTACTTCCTGCCTCATGTTTGCCTCATGTTACATTTTCCCTTTTTAGTATCATTTTCTTAAAGTTTATAAAAGCTTGTATCACTTATCTTTTCAACAAGAAACCATTCGGGTTCACTTCACTATCATCTGATTTAAGAGTCTCTACTCTTGAGTCCAAGAAACTCATCTTATTTTGAAGTCGTGTGACATTGCTCGCAGAAAACTCACTTTAAATTGTTCACATCCTTGTTATTAGCCTATTGAACGTCATCATCCTCCACCATATATTGAATTCTCCTTGCTCACATTGTTATCATCACCATCCCATCCTCTTCCCTTTCAAACGACCATACTTTTGTAGTTTGATCAACTTTGAACTTTGATCGAATGCTCAATATTTTATCGAACTCATGGTATTACATCGCATATCACTCAATATCTCTCGCACTTTCTCGCATTCAACTCCCCTAACCTTGAACTAGGTTTTCTAACTTGGAACCAACTCGCTTTTCATACTAGACTGGACGATCCCCTCAGATACCTTTGTTTTAGGTGTTTTGTTTGGGTTATCCTACTTAGCACTATCAGCAGTGTTGGCATCAGTGATGGCAAAAGGTGGGTTGGCTGTGTGGACATCAGTGATGGCAAGTGGATCAGCAGTGTGGCCATCGGTGATGTCAAATGTTCGATTGGTGGTATGGCCATCAGCAATGGCAAACATTGGGTCAGCAGTGTGGATGTCAGCGGATTCAAATGCTGGATCGGCATTCTGGACATCAGCAATTTCAAATGTTGGATTGGCAGTGTTGACATCAGCAATGGCAAAAAGTGGATCAGTGGTGTGACCATTGGTGATGGCAAAAAGTGGGTCAGCAGTGTGGACATCAGTGAATTCAAATGTTGGATCAGTGTTCTGGACATTGGCAATTTCAAATGTTGGATTGGTAGTGTTGACATCAGCAATGGCAAACATTGGATCAGTGTTCTGGACATCAGCGATTTCAAATGTTGGATCAGCAGTGTTGACATCAGCAATGGGAATAATGGGATCGGCAGTGTGGCCTTTGGCAATGGCACACATTGGGTCAGCAGTGTACACATTGGTGAATTCAAATGTTGGATTGGCATTCTGGACATCAGCGATTTCAAATGTTGGAGCAGCAGTGTTGACATTGGCAATGGCAAAAATTGGATCAGCAGTGTGACCATCAGCAATGGCAAAAAGTGGGTCAGCAGTGTGGACATCAGTGAATTCAAATGTTGGATCGGTGTTCTGGACATCAGCAATGTTGAACATTGGATCAGTGGTGTCCTCATCAGCAATGGCAAACTTGGATCTGCAGTGTGGACATTGGGGATGTCAAAAATTGGATCAGTGGTGTAGACATTGGAACTGGTGCAAGTTGGGTTGACATTGGCAGTGGCAAAAGTTGGATCAGTGGTGTTGCCATCAGCGATGTCACAAGTTAAAGCAGTGGTGTGGACATCAGCGATGTAAAAAGTTGGGTCATCAGCATAACCGTTTTGATTGGTCTTACTCCAACATGATGCACAAGGAAATGAAGAGCCCTGTTAGTGCTATTTTTACTACCCATACACAGTACTCCATCATGTTAAATCATCCTGTATCACTGCCCTAATACTCGCAACTCTTGCCTGACTCTCTGAAATGTTTCAATATGCTGAAATAATGGCTGGTAAGATTTCATTTGGGAGCACTGGACGGTGGCTCACGTTGTCATCAGACATGGTGTTCTAAGATGACCATGGTCTATTTTCAACTGGAGATACAGTTTAACAAGAAGAGGATCACTCACATATCCTCTGTAGTCCTTGACCACTTCTTCCAGACTCATCCTCCACTCCTTTGCCCAGGAAAGTGAAACCCAGAGCTGTCCCATTGGGCCAGGCATGCTAGAATGTTCTTCAAAGTCATTCACATTGAAGATTGAATCCACCAATCTTTTCAAGAAGTCCCATGGGATCTTCCCCTGCCTTGAGAAAATCATGTATTTGATTGTAAAACTTGGGAACCACAATCTGGAAGCTCTTCAGATAACACTTTCCCAGGAATTGCTGACCTGCACCCTGCCTAGTTTCAGCCAAGTGAATACATGTTGTTTCCCATCAGGTCACTTACCCATTCTTCTCTAATAGCTCCCAGTTAATGCAATATGTCCTCTGTAGAACAATCTTTATCTGGTCTGGTTCTGACCATAAACCAACTCCATGATATTAGAAGATCCATGAATTCTTGTGCTTCAGTGTTATTTGAAAACAGAAAATCTATGACACCTTCCTGGATATTGCTTATCAATTGTTACATAAATTGGATAGCCACAAGCCATGAGACCCTTCTGATAATCAAGATTCCATCACCTACTTTTTGATCACCTGAACAAAGGCAAGCTGAGTCAAACAGTTGGACATTCCACATCAGGGATTTCATCACCCAGTTCCACCTCACCCACTTCCCTTTTCATCAAGAGTTCCCCCACAGCCATGTGCACCATTTGAAATGCAAGGGACAAGTCCTGCTGACTATGTGCCACATCAAGTAAAATCTGTGATTGGAAGGACAGGGTGATTTCATTGACACTTGGCCTCACCTGTTATTGGTGGATCATCACATCGTTGTGGTATCTAATGAGATCCAATGTAACATACCATGTTCTGGAATCTTGGTACATCAGGGAAAAGGTCTGGATTGGCAATCTCAGGGAAAGCACTCATCCACCAAGGATCAAGGTATGGTTCCACAAATCATTGTTAGGTCAATGTCCACAGTAGCCTCCCTGAGTGAAGCCAGGGTTTGCTTGAATGTCCCAATATTGGAACTTGATATGTTGGTGACTGCCAAATGCAACTGTTTATGAAAAGGGGTTACATAAAGGAACTTATCCTCAAGGATCATCCATCCAAGGATAATTTCCAGAATTTCCTAACACAAAATCAGATATGTACTTATGAGGGAGTAATGCAGCTTGCAAGTTCTTTCTTCATCCTGGCTTTCCAAATCAGATAATACTGATTGAGACCTGATTGCCAATGAGGCTGTTTGGCTTCAAGTGTTGTGGCTCTAGCTTGGGAGCAGAGATAATCAACAACTGCTTGGCATGTCACTTTCAGAGCACTCATCATTGGGCTTATTGCTATTGATGTGGATGACTAGAGAAATCAGCAGTCATTGCTGATCATTTATTGGAATTGGATGTCGAAATCACTTGTCACCACAAAGTTCAGAGATAACAGATAATGTAATCTGAATTGGAATTGATTCATTTCACGTTCAACATGCTACCATCTGACTCACCTTTTTTCTTGACCAATGTCATATCCAAATCTGTCCAGGAAAGATTTTGGTGGTTGCTTACTATGAAGGTTGAGGGAAATGAGAACAAGCCCATCATCGGAGAGCTGATGTCAAAGGTGCCAATCTTTGGCAAAGACAGTCCTGGCCCAGTTCCCCTGCTTAATCTATTGGCTCAATTAGTGGTTGACTGTGAGCAAATAGCAATGGTAGCAGCTCAGGCATATTGTACCAGAGGTAATATTTAGAGTTGGTCATTTCAAGTATACTTTCTGCCAAATGACTTCAGTGGAATTAAAGGATTGGGATGCTCAATGATATGACATGAAGTTACCAAAGAAACCTACTGGTCAAAATGATTCTAAGGAGGTATCCTGGATTGTTGAAGGTGATTCCAATGGACACAACTACTTACCAAGCTGAGCATTGTCATAGACATACATGAATGGATTGTAGTTTGGTTCCTGCCTTATGCCCTGAGCATCGAAAGACAGGTGAGCAGAATTTGTTCATATAATACACCCCTTCATTCATTCATATGGCATATGGCTTGTAGAGAATTCTTTGGGAGGCTGCACTGAAGATGGATGACTCCCTCAGGGCATCAGTTGCTTCAAATTCAACTAGCATGCACTGGCATTCAGATCCTCAGAATTATAAACTGCCAGGAGAATGTCAGCCCTATTCTGGCAATACAAATTTCTCACCAGCTCGGTTTCAGCAGGACACAATGTAAGATGAAGGTTTTCATAGTTCAGCACCATTATTCTATCTTCTGATTATTGTAGACATCTCAATACAAGCCTGAGATTTCCAAGACCTTAAAGCCAAGATTGGAGAACTCATTGACACTTGGATGGTTGGAAGAAACTTTGGAATCATTTGCACTGATGGGTGCTGTGCTCAGCATTGTTCATCTAGAGTCGTATGAGATTGGGTGGGAAGTATTGAAGAAGGTCACAAACAATCTGGAGATGGTAAAATATGGTGAGGATGTCCTAAAGGTTTTACAGCTCTGGATGATGCCATTCTCCAGATATGGTTTGATTAGCAATTGCACCACCCCTTTGCATCGGGACAACAATTCACAAGGGCATTGGTGTGACTGTTTAACAACCATCAGGGAGTATGAGCCTGGTGCTAGGTTGAAACTCAAGAACATTGGATTGGAGCTGGACTACCCTTTGGGAACAATGGTTTTCCTGTTGGGAAAGCTAGTCCGACATAGAACATCGGAGCTTAATGGGGATAAGGTATGTATTGCCCAATATATGAGGGATAATGTTCATGAGAGGATGAGGGTGAGATCAGCAGATTGGACACCAGTGTCCAAGGTTTTCTTATCATTACCAAAGTGTTGATTTGTATTTCCAATGATACAATTTTATTCTGTGATATGAGGGAGACTCAAGCACATGCTTGGACTCTGACTCAGGGTGCAAGCCCAAGCCATGTGGAGATCACTGCTTTAGATTATATGGAGATGAGGGCTACATGGTGAATTTCTGTCTATTCTACACACTGTCATTCTTATTTCATGGACATTTGCTAGGATAACATATATTGGGGAGACAGCAATGATATCAACTGGCTTGTGAACATACTCAAGTTCATACCTGATGAGAGCCTGTGTTACTTAGCTATCATCTGTAAGAAGAGATGTTATGAGGTGAGGTTAAAGTAATAATCAAGCAGTCTCACCTTGCATGGGTTTATTTATATGCTGCTTTTCACAGGTGTTCATATATCGCTGCCATCTGCTTCCAGATGAGCAGATGAGAAGATTCACCATCCATGCCTCTTTCCACCTGCAACTTTGTGCCAGCAATTGCTGACTCACATTCTTAGCATCCCACCATGCCATCATAAAGGAACCTACAATATCATAAAGTCTTAATTGAACAAGCTTAAACCAGTTTTTTACCTCTGAAAACCTGTGCAAAATGAATAAAAAGAAAAATGGTGTACTAGGCCTAGTACCTACCTGGCATCACATTTAGTACACAAATCTGGATCACACTCCCTCCACATCAAACAGCAAGGGCAATCGGGTGTGTCACATGCTTTCAGCAGAACTTTAGATTTCAACCTCAACTTTTTCGCCAGGGGCTTGCATTTATACCCTTGCCACCAAATCCTGCCTGTCCAGGGCCATCATCATGAGTCTTGTTTCATCAAACCCTGGGAAGTGAAATAGTTTGAAGGTGTACATTTCCAAAATTGCACCAACTAGTTCATTGGCAGTGTTGCCCATTGTTGTAGCACAGGCATGAGGAGCTTTGGTCACACCAACATCATTCCAATCAAATGCTTCCACAGATATATTTGGAGCCATAGACCAAGCAATGAAGAACTTCTGTGCAAACCTCAACTGTCTGATCACCTTCTGCCCTACTCACTGTAAGCTCCATCACTATTAATAAAACCAACCCACAATATTCTGACATAGGGGTCAGTCCTTTACGGCAATGTGCATCCAGGTCTCGATATTGTGAAACCCACATTGACCAGTGTGAGCCTGAACTTGTGTGGGTAAATGAACTCCTGTGGTCATTTTTCAAAAATGTGATTCTTCTGATGTTTCAGAGGGATTTTAATAAAAAGGAAGCATGAAGAATGTTGTTTCCTTCCTCTCCAATGTGTCACAGGGTGACACAGGGATTCTGACCTTGACCACTGATCTGTGCCTGACAAATGAATGTTTCCAACTAGGCTTCCAGGCCTGAAGAATGAATTTGTTCAATTAGTTACCTTTTGATGCAATGCATGGGCCTGTCCATTATAGTCAATAGTAGTATTGACATGGCCCATGGGCCCATCCACTATACAGTCTATTGCAGTATTGCCATGACCCATGGGCCCATTCATTATACAGTCTATTGCAGTATTGGCAGGACCCATGGGCCCATCCATTATACAATCCACTTACCATATTGACTAACATGGTCTACTACCATACTCATATATCACATGGGCTGATCCATTATCCATGATCACTTGTTTGTTGAATGACCCCTGGGCCCACATATAACAGATGATCTATAGCCATACTCATATCACCCATGAGCCCATCCTCTTTACATGAACTTACACCTACCAGGTGAGCCCACTCATTTACTATGGACTATTATTATCTGTGGGCCCACATTGGCTGGACCATTAAAAAGAGGTTAAAGCCACCATTAGTTGGTCCATTTGTAATGGGTGAAATACACTGAAGGTGCTGTATCCAGAGCAAGCACTTCTTGCTTGTATTGTTCAAGGCTGGTGTGCTAGGTAAGACTGTCTTCTGCCATAGTACATGCCCATATTTGTGATTGTCCCAGATGTACTGCACCTTCATGGTCATCAACATTTTTGTCAGTCTCATGCTCACTCTGACATATTGGGTGAAGAATTTGAATTAGGTGTGCTATGGGATGAATATGGCATTGTTGGCAATGTTATAGTAATGTTTTTTTATGGTTATATATGTCAAAATACTACTTATTGCTTCACATGTTTAGCCATTCACACATGCTTTCTGGCAGGCAACTCGCAGATGAAATGACTTTCCAATCCCCAGCCAGCTCTGGGCTTCCTGGGTGCCCCCCAGGAGAGAGAGCCCATCTCAGCCACTTGAGGCACATACAAGCACCTCGAGGATAAATCCTTCTCATCAGAAGGATTCCACACCCCTCAAAGTGCTGATAGTGCTAAGTAGGATAGCCCAAACAAAACACCTAAAACAAAGGATCTGAGGGGATTGTCCAGTCTAGTATAAAGTAGCAAGTTGGTTCCAAGTTGGAAGACCTAGTTCAAGGTTCAAGGTTGGTCGAGCTATGAAAGTGGGATCATTCAAAAGGGGAGACAATGGGATGGTGACAAAGAGGATGTTGTCAAGGAGAATATGATAATTGTTAGAGGATAAGGACATTTGATAGCCTAATAAAGAGGATGCGAGCAATTTTGAGTGAGTTTTGTGAGTGATTTCACACTAAAATGAACTAAGATGAGTTTCTTGGACTCAAGAGCTGGGACTCTCAAATTAGATGATAGTGAAGTGAACCTGAATGGTTTCTTTTTTAAAAGATAAGTAATACAAGCTTTTATAGACTTTAAGAAAATGATACTAAAGGGGAAAATGTAACATGAGGCTAACATGAGGCAGGAAGTAAGTGAATAAATGGTCCAAAAATGACGGGTAAAACAATAAATGATGCAGAAATGATATAAACAGTTTGTAATACCATGTTCCCCCTTTGAGGAGTTCAAAATACCTCAAAAATCACATTAAGCATGTTGTATGACCTCTAGCAATGTGGTAACAAGGTACAATGTTTGCCAATAAGAAAGACAGCCACCAGAGTACTCGAAATGGGTCTAAACTCAGTTGAAGTTCACTTGAAATTGATTGAAGTTAATTGAAGATGATCATGGTGATCATGGAAGCTTGTCAAGGATTGTACAGTACTCGAAGTAACTCTTTAAAATTGTCTAGAGATGTTGTGATGAAATTTGAGAAAGATCCTCAAAGTTTGAACATGATTGAAATCATTCAAGCTGTTTGAGCATATGACACGTCTGTTCGAAGTCATTAGAATGTTCAGTGGAGCATTGAAAGGTGGTCATTTAATACTCAAGAGGTGTCGAAGAATATGTTAATTAAATCTATGAACATTTGAAGTTGAGTATGAGGTCTTTGAGAGGTGCGATATCATTCTATCTTGCTTGGAACTGTGTGAAATCATTTGAAATGTGTTTGAACGAGTCTGGAGGCCTTTTTATTGCTGCACAAACCTGTTATAAGGAATGCAAAGTCCCTGAGTACTCCCAGATACTCCCAGAGCTCCAACTGTGAGGTGGACCTATCAGCACATACATCCACTTCAAGGCAATTAGAACCATCATCTGCTGGTCAAAAAGACCATGAAGATGCCACAAACAGCAACATCAACTCCAGGAGATCCTTCTCATCAAAGAGTAGTCAACGAGACTCCCTGTCCAGCCCTGGCCTTCCTCCTGGATATACCCAACCCCCTGGGATGGGTGATTTGAGCCCAGGACCTCAAATCAACTGTATAACTCTGATTGATGGTCCACACAATAGTCAGGAGTACGAGATACCTTGACTGTTTGCAGCACAATGGCCATCTGTACCGGCATCATCACCAGTATCATCAATGTCCAAAAGCGCCAGGCTACACCAATGTGAGGAGAAGAAACCACTTGAAGCACAGCCTCAAGGCAATGGATCCAACATCAAGCAGAAATTGAACATCTCACTCAATTTGCTACCAACATATATAATCATTGCAGGGAAGCAAAGGACCCCAAACCTGAGAGGTTGGAATACCAATTTTTAGAACTAGCTAGAAACTATGCCAGTAATTTTCCCTGTATGTCCAATCCTAGACCTACCATCTCTTGCTCTACCCAGCATGCAGAGCAAGGGGTTCCCACCACTGACAAGCACAAAAGTCCCTGTCAGAATACCCCAAAAGGACCATCTAAGAAGGTCCATTATATGGACAAGAATAGGATCGCCCTGCAGAGGATTCACAATGGCGACCTCTGGGACAGCCAATCCACATCAATCCCCAATCAAGGGATTTGATTTGACCAGGAGGGTCACCCTTAAGATAAGGGTGACCACAACAATCAACAAGACTGTCCTTCAACTGGGAGGCCTAAGCAGCCAGTGCAGAGTCACACCGGCCATGGAGGAAATCCTGGCAGAGATGGGGACAGTTCTGACATGAGTGGTAGTAATCCTGACTTGTTGTACCATGGGACAAGTGATGGAACCACTGAGTCCTCCTCCCAGAAGGAGGAAGACATCTTCAGACAAATCTCGCCTCATTACAGACAAGGTGAGCATACCCGCAGTCATTCCAGACAAAACCCATCTGGATATTCGAGTACTAGGCATAGAATCAGTAGCCCATACTGGTCTACAACTTCCCATCCCAACTCTTATCAGGAAAAAGGTTCTCACCATCCCTCAAAATACTTGAGGGACATCCATATTAAGATCCATAGACAGATTGACAATAAAGTCTCTGTCTTATCTGATATAAATGCTTCTGGGGGAAAAAATGGTCCCAGAGTTCCCAACCCACCCAAGTATGGTGGATTGCCTGACACTGAAGGTTTTGAACATTGGCTGAATGCCCTCCTCCAGTGGCTGAAGGTAAACAAAATATGTGGTCCTGAGCTTCACTCAGACTGCATTAAATTCACAGCAATGTTCTGTGAGAACCCTGCTCTAACTTGGTTTGAGGACAGCGTTGACAGGGCATACCATCAACAAGCAGCTTGGACTTTTAAGGAAGTCATCACAAGTTTATACGACTGGTTTGTGCATGAGAATGCTACCCACAATGCAACTGATAAATTCTGGCATGTCAAGTATAATGCTGAGGAAGGCGTTATGAGCTATTATCACAAACTGGAGCAATATGCTACCAGAATGATACAGGCCCCAGACCCTTTCACATTCAAGACGCAATTGGTGGCTGGGTTACCTACAAACATCATATCCATTGTATTGGACAAAGGATGCTCAGCTGAGACAAGCTCAGCAGATGATATCCTTCACTATGCCTGCCAGGCAGAGGAGATTGGAAAGATGAGGAAATGTTTCAATGAAAAGAAGCATATTATGGATTCAACTAGGTCGAAGAATACATCTTCTACCAAGCAATCTAAACCCAAGGACCCTTCACCAGAAAGGTCAAGCAAATGGTTTCAGGACCATTGATAGGAAGTATCGTGACTACCATCAACCTTCTGGCTCAGGGTACCCTGACCAGAATAAATGAAATCACAGCAACAGAGATCACTGTGATAGGGACTGCTGCAACCCCAAGCACCACTCATTGGGAGGGAAGACCCACCAACACTTGGGACAGAAGTCAGACAGGAAGCCTGATGAAAGCAAGATGCCTACTTGCTACAGCTGCAGGGGATCACACTATTCCACCAATAGAAAGTGCCCCAAGTATGGGCAACCCAAACTAGCAGTGAAAATGTACACTGCAAGAGAAAGATCAGCCTCTGAAACTGATCGAAGGCCTCCCCCTAATAATGAAAGGGAGGATGATAAACATCCAAGCCCGGTAAGGAACTCAGACAACCAGTCAACCTTGAAAGAAATATTTGGCACCACACATAGTGACTCACAACCTGGAGGAATTCATTCTCCTCAACTCAGGCTGCATATCTGACTCAGTTTCTCCAGAATTCACTATGTCTGCAAATTTAAAAGTGCACAAGTTAGAAGAACCCATGCCTCTGCAACTGGGAACAGTTGGCAGCTGTTCAAAGATAAACTTTGGACTATTTACCGATTTTGAAATTGGTAAAACAAAGGACAACCATTACTTCAATGTTGTCAACATTGACAGATACGATGTCATCCTCAACACCATGTTCATGAGGAAACATGGTATCACCCTGGACTTTGAACATGACAAGGTCCGAGTGAAAGGCACGATCCTTGATACAATTATTGAGGGACCAAACACCTTCAAGCAGGCAAGGAGGCATGCCATGCAACCTCATCCTCCATAGGATGAGTGACTTCTGAGTGGCCCAGCAGCTGCTCACAAGAAAAAGGACCTGGACAAAGATGGTCCGGTGATAGTGCTAAGTAGAATAACCCAAACAAAACACCTAAAACAAAAGTTATCTGAGGGGATCATCCAGTCTAGTATAAAGTAGCGAGTTGGTTCTATGTATGTTAGACAACCTAGTTCAAGGTTGGGGAGTCAGTAGTGAGGAAATATGAGGAATATCGAGTGATATGCAATGTAATATCATGAGTACGATCGAATATTGAGCATTTGATCAAAGTTCAAGGTTGGTCAAGCTATGAAAGTGGGATCGTTCAAAAGGGGAGACAATGGGATGGTGACAAAGAGGACGTTGTCAAGGAGAATACAATGGATGTTAGAGGATAAGGACGTTCAATAGACTAATAAAGAGGATGCAAGCAATTTCAAGTGAGTTTTGTGAGTGATTTCACACTAAATTGAACTAAGATGAGTTTCTTGGACTCAAGAGCTGGGACTCTCAAATTAGACAATAGTGAAGTGAACCCGAATGGTTTGTTATTGAAAAGATAAGTGATACAAGCTTTTATAGACTTTAAGAAAATGATACTAAAGGGAAAATGTAACATGAGGCAAACATGAGGCAGGAAGTAAGTGAATAAATGGGCCTAAAAACAATGGGTAAAATGATAAATGATGTGGAAATGATATAAACAGTTTGTAATACCATGTTCCCCCTTTGTGTTAAGGTTGTGCTTATTGCGAGGGAGGAATCGGAGAACATGTGGGTTTTCCGAAGGGGGACAAATGAGACTTGGCTTCAACTTATAAGAAGTTGTGCCCTTCCTCTTGATTAGGGTTGTCTCTGATTTACTGGACTTGAATGCGACTGCACAGGTTATGCACCGGGTTCCCATACTAGACAGCAAGTGAGGATGAAGATTCCAAGTAGTGCTTAACTAATCAATATTCAAACTGAATAGCTCAACCTAATGTGTGAGCTTATATACTAAGTACAAATGTTTCTACAATACTCTAGTAGAATCTACAATGACTATTACTAATAGATGAGTAAGATATGTAACTCAGGGATTACATGGGTTGCCCAAAGCCTAGAATATTCCACAGTGTTCTCTCCTATTTTCCTGAGTTGGACTTGTAGCAAATGATTGCTAATTCGGTTACTAATCCTCGTGATCCCTTCCTATCGATATTACTGTGGTCATCCCACAGGTTTTGCGATGTCAAAAGATCGGAGCATGACAGTATTTCCCCCTTAGTGCCGAGCCTTCGAGGCACGTGATCATTCAATGTCTTGATTTGGTAATTTCTTGATTTTATTCCCAACCATCATCTTCCAGCGTCTATCCATCATTTATTCCTATGCCAGCCAATACCAACGAATCATCCAGTTTGTAAAAGACCTCCATGGACCTCAAGGCTGAATTGGATGAGAAACAAAAAGAAGGAAGTATTAGAGGATAAATGTTAAGGGGGTAATAGGGGAATGATTGGCAAGAAGAAGGTAGTAATCAAAGGGGGTAGTAGGGTGATGGTCCGTTGGAGTAGTAAGCAAGAATGAATAAGAGGAGAAGAAAAGAATATCTGGTCAATCTACCAATTGCAAGATTTGTAACATTATCCTGTTTCTACAACAAAAATCACTGATTTTCTTCCACTAAAACCTTGACTTTCCTGAACCCCACAATGGGTGTGGTGAAGGATTTAGCCAAGTTTGTGGCTGGAGATGGGAACATGGCCCAATGCATTTGTGACGAAGTAGGTGTGGAGATGGGAGACATTGGTGAAGGTTCACTGAACAGAAGGGGATTTTCAGGAGTGGGTGGAGAAGAGGGTATCTCGACTCTCAATGGGGTAGCTCATCGTTCAAATGTCATTTGTCTCGTCCTGGCCAGGGATGGGATGGTAAGGTTACTTGGCACACATATAGGTGGTGGTGTTCGGAGGTCGTCTAGTTCCAGCTCTTCACTATTGGTGTCATGGTTAAAATGGATGGTACTGGTTGTATTTGGGTATGTGGGAGGGGACACTCTCAGGAAACGGTGTTCTTGCCATCGTGAGATTTTTAGAAGGGTGAAGAAAATGACGACTAGGGCTAGTGCGATTGTGAAGGTAATCAGGATTGGTTTAATGGGCCAGGGGTTTTCAGGCAGTGAGGGGAAGGTGCAAGTAGTGGTGATTTTGCAATTGTGGTAGTGGACATGTCATTTGGAGGGAGGAAAGGAGGGTGCTTTGAAAGGTAAAGAGTGAAGTGATCAGATGTCAAAGAAAGAGAGAGGAATAAATGAATATATAAAAAAAGGAAATCTGCAATATTTGGTCTTGTTTGGGACTAATAGTCCCCAAATGGTTCTCCGGTGATATTTGCCCAAGTGGCATCATTGAAGGTGTCGGAATATGGGGAGAAGGGTAGTCTGGCAGAGGGAGATGTTACAGAGGGGTAAGGGACCGGGTTTGCACAGGTTACATGCGTGGAAGTCAGAGATAAGTTCCTGGGCATGGTCAAGTTCCGTAGCTGGTAACCAGGAGTTTTCTTCATCAGTGCCTTCAAAGATTGGAGTGTGACACTTTGAGGAGTTCAAAATACTTTGAAAATTGTCCCATGTCCTTCAAAAATGCGATGTTTTTTGTTATCTTGTGTCTGATAGGCATGTTGTATGACCTCTAGCAATGTGGTAGCAAGGTATGACATTTGACGATAAGAAGGATGGCCACTGGAGCACTCAAAATAGGTCTAAATGCAGTTGAAGTTTGCTTGAAATTGATCAAAATTAATCGAAGATGATCATGGTGATCACAGAAGCTTGTCAAAGATTGTACGGTGCTCAAAGTAACTCGGTAGATAGCCTAAAGATGTTGCAATGAGACTTGAGAAAGATCCTTGAAGTTCGAATGCAATCAAAATCATTCGAGCTGTTCAAGCGTACAACACGTCTGTTTGAAGTCATTAGAATGTTCAGAGGAGCATCGAAGGTGGTCATTTGATACTCGAGAGGTGTTGGAGAATATGTAAATTGGATCTACGAATGTTTGAAGTTGAATATGAGGTCTTCGAGAGGTGCAATATCATTTGATCTTGCTCAGAACTGTTCGAAATCATTCGAAAATGTGTTCGAACAAGTCTGGAGGCCTTTGCATTTCTGCATGAACCTATCATAAGGAATGCGAAAAGTACTTGACTATTCCCAGATACTCCCAGAGCTCCAACTGTGAGGTGGACCTATCACTGGGTTCAACTCCAGTACAGCCACCATCAGTTCAACAATGGACAGTGGAGGTACAAGAGGTGGACAACATTGACAAACCTCGCACCTCTAGTTTGAGACTTTCAGATCCTATTCTATTGGGACCCAAAGATGACTTGGAAAACAGTGATGATCTAGAAGAGATTGTCCACAAGTTCACTCAAGATCAGTTTCCTGATGGACCAAACTTCAAAAAAGAAGAGTTCAAAGCTTCTGTCCCCATGATGCTACTACCCAAACAGGTCAAGGACCTGGCTGGAAAGCCAGGGCAGAAGGCCACCTCTCAAAGGAGGATCTCCCATGCCTCAGGGAGGAGTGGAAACAATCTTGTCAGGACATCCTGAACAGTGTCCCTGACAAATTACCTCCCTTGTGGGAGATAAACCACCACATTCCTTTGGTGGATGTTGAGAAGAAGTATAATTACTATCTTCCCAAATGTCCTGACTCAATGAGGAAACCCCTTGCCAAGAAGATAAACAAATGCTGCAAGGCTGGTTGGTGGTGCCCTGCTCAAGCTGAGCAAGCTGCACCAATGCTTGTAGTACCCAAGAAGAATGGGAAACTACACACTGTGATAAACACACAGAAACATAACGATAACATGGTGAAGGACATTACACTGTTTCCAGATCAAGACCTGATAAGGCTTGATGTCACTTGAGCTACATTTTGCTCAAAGATTGATCTCTCAGACACATATGAACAGGTCCAAGTGGAACCAGAGGATGTCTAGAAAACTGCCTTCTCAATGGTTCAGGGCATCTACAAGAGCCTTGTTATGCAACAAGGCGACTGTAATGTGCCATCAACCTTTCAGTGGTTGATGAACTCCATATTCTGAGACTACATCAGAGTATTCATCCACATTTACCTGGATGACATCTTTGTGTTTAGTGAAATGATTGAGGAACACCAGCAACACCTGGAGCTGGTGTTTAACAAATTATGAGAGCACTCTCTGTTCCATCGAGCAGAGAAATGTGAACTCTACACTGAGAAGGTAGAGTGTCTCAGTCATATGATCAATGAGCACAGCCTTCACACTGACAGCAACAAGATGGCATGGATACAAGAGTGGAAGACACCTCGTAACTACCATGAGGTCCAAATATGTCTTGGCCTCATGCAGTATCTGGCACATTTTTTGCCAGACATCAGCATGTTTACCAGCCCGCTGTCTGCAATAATGAGAAATGGTCAAGCCTTTCAATGGTGACTGTTGCATGACCACTGCTTCCAGATGATTACTAGTAAGAACATCTGCTGCACAATTCCAGTGCTGAAGCCAATTGATCATGAATCACCTGAATCTATTTGGGTGATATGTGATGCTTCAGTCTTTGGGACTAGAGCAATGTATGGGCAGGGACCAGAGTGGCAGATTTGTTGGCCTGCCAGTTTCCTGTCCAAGAAGTTCTCAGACACTCAAAGGAACTATCAGACCTTTGAGCATGAGACCATCACAATACTTGAGGCTCTGCTCAAGTGGGAAAACAAACTGATCAGTAGACATATTCATGTCATCACCAATCACCAGGCACTGGAGTTTTTCCAAACCCAGCATTGCCTCTCTGCAAGGCAAACATGATGGATGGAATATCTATCATGTCCCGACTTTGACATTCACTATGTCAAAGGTAGAGTTTAAAAGTCCGGTCCAGTCCGGCTTTTACCTTTTTGGGACTGACCGCGGACCGGACAGGTTCTATAGAAGGAAATTTCCCAAAAAAACTGGACTGGACTGGTCCAAACTGGTCTGCATCAGTCTGAAATCAGACCAGTTTGAACTGATTCAAGTTGGCTCAGACTGGTCTAGACTGGGTGTTTTTGTATCATACTAAACACACCCCAGAAGAACCCCAACAGACCCCTCACAACTAATACAAACACAAACATGTACCAACACACTAATGATTGCCAAAAATACTTTGTACATGAGCAAAAGTTGACTTTGAGGGTTTGTTATAAGGTGTTTTGATGGTCATTGGTGTGTGGGAATGTGGCTGTGCTAGGACCGGTCTGAATCAATCCTCAGACTGCAGACTGGACTGATGTCAGTCCAGTCCAGTTCATCAGTCTTTTGCAGTCCAGAGGACTGGATTTTGAAACTCTAGTCAAAGGCAAACTGAACAAGGTAGCGGATACTCTGTCCCACTACTACCAGTTGGACTCTTGGGATGATGCCCCTCTAGTCCAGCATTACATCTTTGCAGACATATGCCTCAACCCAATCCATGAGGATCTCCCATGGGACTGACACCTTGAACTAAAGAATCAAGTGATTGAGACTTGATCCGCCACCTCTCAGAAACAACAGATCAGCGAGCAACTCAGAGCTCTTTGAGAATGCATCAAAAAGCAGGAAACTGCATCACTGCAAATGAATTCAGGGACAGAAGGGGGCACTCCCCCTTCCCCCAGTGATGGCAAATCAAGGGATGACCCCTCAATATTTGAATCTCAATCAAAAGGACCCAACCTACAACAGTTCATGACAGAACAGGATCCCTTGAACAATGACATCCAGAGAGGATACATCATCAACTGTGTTTTCAAGAAGATTCTTGAAAAACACAGGGATCACCCAGGCTTCAAGATTCGAGACAACTTCATATGAATAAAGAATTGAGATGGAGAGGAAGTCTTGTGTGTTCCCTCCACCAATTCCATGGGTATGACCTTATATGGTCATATCATTGACCAGGCCCACACAATCATAGGGCACTTTGGCTCTTTGAAGATGTCAGAATACATCTGACATTGGTATTGGTGGCCTCAACTCCAGTACAAGGTCAAGACTTTCTGTAATTCATGCAAACAATGTGTTTGCTCAAAAGGGGAATACTGCTCACCTCAAGGGAAGTTGCACTCCCTGCCAACCCCTGTCCAACCTTGGGAGTCCATAGGGATGGACTTCATTGGGCCATTTCCTGAAAAGGGGTACGACTACCTCTGGGTAGTCATTTGCTGCCTTTCTTCAATGGTCCACTTGATACCATTGAACACAATGATGACAGCTTCTAAACTGTCTCCCTTGTTCATAAAGGAGATCGTCCACCTCCATGGACTCCCCAACTCAATAGTATATGATCAAGACTTGAAGTTCATGTTGAAATGGTGGTGTGAGGTACACCATATCTTTGACATCAAAATCTTGATGTCCACTTCATTCCACCCTCAAACAGATGGAATTACTGAGTGAGCGAATTGTTCAATTGCTCAGATCTTACAAGCATTTATTTCATCCAATCAAAAGGATTGGGTGAAACTGCTGCCATTGGTAGAGTTCACCATAAACTCTACCATCAACAGGGCAACAGGGATGGCCCTGTTCAAGATATGCAGCAGACTCCTGCCTCAGATGATGCAGGAGCTCCCACTGGCAGAATGCATCCCACCTGGGGTGTGCACATTCGCCATTAATGCCCTTCACAACATGGCCATCACACATGATTGCATTATCACTGAAGGAGTGTTTCAGCGATACTATGCTAACAAGCATCAGTGCGATGACCCCGATGTCAAACAGGGAGACCTCATCTACCTGGCCACAAAGAACCTGGCCCTGCCCAAGGGATGGGCCAGTAAGCTTCTACTGAAGTTTGTAGGTCCTTACAAGGTCCTACGAGCTCTGCCAGACTCCTCAAACTATGAGTTGGAGCTCCCAGAGGAACTGAAGTGCAGGTGAATCCACCCATGCTTCCATGTGAGTCTTCTCAGGCCACATCACCCCAACAACAATGCTCTGTTTCCCAACAGGCATACTCTGGATGCTTATGACTTCAGTGCACCTGATGACACTGAATGGTATGTGGAAGAAATTATGGCCGACAGATTAGCATCAAATTTGAGGTCAAGTGGAGCCTTGGAAACACCACTTGGGAGCCTTTGATGAACTGCAATGACCTTGCAGCTCTTGACTCATACCTGGTGTCAGTGACTGGAGGGGCCTCAGGAGGCACACAGAGGGAAGTAAAGGGGGAGGGCCTAGATCCCTTCAAAGTCAGCTTGGATTCACCTCATGTGAGCTTGCAGCTGAGTCAGATTTGGAGCCCTGCAACTGTATACGACACACTGCAGAGTTCAAAAAAAAAATGTCTTTCCCCATCACTTTGGTATCCACCATGGCAACCCTGCACAACACAGATGACCCTATGGGGGATGACGTCTGAGCCACCCAGCTCAGACAGTGACAAGGAGAGGAGGAGGATGCAACATTTGCCAAGCCCTGGTGAGATGTAAACTTAGGTGCAACAGAGCACCCAAGGAGAAAGACAGAGAAGAGACTGTGTAGGTACTAGTGCCTATACCAGCAATTCGTGGTGTGCTGATGACCACAGTAACCTAGTTCACCAGGGACAATGTAACATGTGCTGAGAGTACATGTTACACACACATCTATGGGCAAGCCCTATATGATGACCCAGAGTTCCTCAATGCAAGAGACTGTTGAGACCTTGATTTGACCCACTCTCTGAGGGTCAAATATGATCAAACCTTCGACAATTATGAAGAGGATATCCTGAGGCTCAAGGGCTCCATCTGGGCTCTTGAGGATAAATTAGACCACATCAAGGGTCTATTGGATGATTGGAGGACCAAATGGCCTCAAATGCAGGAACCTTCTCCCCCCTCTGAGACACCTCAGGGGGTCTCTAGGCTGGCTGTCCCATGTGTTGCACCCCCTCAAGTTCAGGATGCAGATGTTGAAATGAAGGTGGCATACCCACCCCTTCCAACTCTACCCCAGCTGAAGTTCCAAGCTTTGGTACCTCAACAATACAGACCAGCAAACTGGATCCCCCACCAGGGTCCCTCCCATCAGCCTTTCCTCAAAATGTTGAGGAGTTTGATCAATGGGCTCAGGCAGCACACACCCCTGACAACTATCCTGATCTCCACCAAGTGCACGAGTACATGTGCCACATCAACAAGATCCCATCAGCAGCTAGAAGCCTGCTGATTAACCATGCCTTGGCCAGCTGGAGACTTCCCAGCTGGCTCCCAGAGGAACAGCAGTCAGCGCATGGAGTATGCCGAATGAGCGACCCCAATCACTTGAAACAACCAAGTGTAACCGATTCAGCTGAGCTGTGGGCTCAGTTTATGCACTGGCATCAGTATCAGTGGCAAGCTACACCCAGTATCATGCTAGACCAATTTTGGATCTCACTTCCCCATGTCAGGGGACATCTCCTGACTCACCAACAGATTCCCCCTGGGCGAACCCAGAGGCAGAAGTTTGGGCTGTACCTGCGTTTGGCAGAGGTTTTTGCCTTCCTGGACTGTACCACCAGGCACAAGAGCATGATGCCCTGGCTCAGCCCCCACTTGTACTTGACAACCCATGTCGAGTGTCACCGATAAACACCACCATCGAGGATGTCCAACACCTCACAGTGATTGGAGTCATGGACCACGAGGTCTGTGAAGCTCATCACTATGCTTTTGGCTGGCTGTCCCACATGGCCAGCACTGTTACCACTTGCCCAGAGGAACCTGGGGCAGCTTCAGAGGTGTTGAACTGACTGAGGCAATCATTGAACTCACATCAAGAGGACACACCTTTGATGACCGAACCCCATTGGTGGATACCCAGTCCCACGGATGTCTCCTTTTCAGCGCCTCACCCCAAGAGGAAGCGGGATCCTCTCATTTCTATGAGAGGCAGGGCCATGTATAATCCAGCAAGACCCTTGCTGGACCAAGCTCAAATCCACCCCCCCTGGGAACCCTCAGGGGATTATCTGAAACCATGCACATGGGGCAACCTAGTGTGCCCGACCCTTCTTCAGCAGGGCTCCTTACACTGGGTCCTGCTCAACCCAGCACTGCAAGTCTAGGGTTTGTGGACCCTGACTTCAATCCAACTGGAGGTTGGAGTGGTATTCCCATCTCCAGGAAACTCACTCAGGGCCAAAAAAGGGCCCTGAAGGTAAAACAACAGGCTGAGTCTGGGATTCCTCTGAGAGGGTTCAGAGGCACCCTGTCAACCAATCATTTCACTCTCATTGCAAACACCTTGCAAAGAAAGAAGAAGAGAGCTGGGGACATCAGTGAAAGTAGCACTGACTCAATTTTCAAGGATGACCCTGACCCTGTGCTGTCAGCGGCCCTATGCACTCAGGGTACAATCCCAGAGATGCTGGTATCACAAGTACCATCTCTACCCAGCTCAGGGGTTCCTGACCATGAGCAAATCATCAATGTCATGCCCAGCCCTGAGCATGATGCAATAATTGTGGAGGTATTCACAGGCACATCCTCAAAGCCAGTTGATGACCTTTCCCTCAACAAGCTAGGATTGCTCGACAAGAATGAGCCCAAGGATGATTCTTCTAGGATGTAGATCATTTCCTTTTACCCAAAAATGATGGCTGCCTTCAGCTGATGGCTGAAGCCAAAAGGGGAGGGTGTGGTGATCCTGGACAATTGTTTATTATTATTATAATTTCCTTTCAATGCCTTTAGACTGGCCCTTATAAGGGACCAGTCTTATGTAATTACAGACATCTTTTACACTTTACCCCAACTTACATGAAAATATATACATTAATAATACTTGACCAGGAAACCCACAACAAAACCCTACAAAGGGCTTTGTATGGTATAACACAGGTTAGAGGAAGGTAGGGAACTGCACAGGTTTTACCCGCGGGTTTCCCACGCTTTTATTTCCT
>QLOK01014030.1:0-14586 GCA_003313805.1 Tricholoma flavovirens
AGCCATCTCGAGATATTGATTACAAATCACGGAAGGCTATGGCAGACTCTCCCGGTTTCACTGATGAACGGTCTAGGCTAGACTTTTCCAGTTGGCGAGCCTTTGTCTTCATCGTTGTCATCAAACCAAATGACCTTTTCTTTCACCTCGCCATCAATAACCGGGAGCTCGCTGTCTTGTTCACGTTCCTTGAGCCTATTGGCTAGAAGACTGGCGCTTCCTTGATGCCAGTGATCAATAGTATTTTGGTTAAACTTCCCCTTAGCCCTTCCAGAATTCAACCTTCATGGCCCCGTCCATCGTCGACCACGGCGTCGCTCCCCCAGGCTACACCCCCCAAAGGGGTGGTGCTTCCCCCCTTCAGCCTGAAAACTTCCCCTCAGACGAATCAACCGACGACCTCGTCTCCGCTCAAACCCACCAACCACCCCGCACCCCCTCCGTTTCCAGTGTCCATGCTACACCTAGACACTCCGACGTTCATTTCAATGATGGCCCCGTCATGCAGCGTTCTCGTACTGCGGCAAGCAGGAGGAGATATGCCTCCCTCCCATACGGCGGTAGCACCGTCACTTTTCCACTGCACCTCACTTATCATCCTAGCGATGCTGCTGCCTCTACCACGGACGTGCCTGAACCCGAGTTCGAGCCGGACCTTCCAGCGTTGGGCAACCCGAGCATGCAACACCTCCATGAAAAGTTGACTTTTAGCCCTCCAGCGTCCCGAGTCCCAACCATCCGCCTGAACCCAGCAAATTATATTTCTGTTTCTCGTAAAGGCACACCAAAGCGTTTTCTAGCACTCACCCGTACGAGTGCCTCTATCAAAGGAAAATTCACCGTAAACCCATATTTGCATGTTCCTGCGGCGCTTTTAATGTCTACGCCCATTCTTTCCGGCAGGGACAGGGATAGAGACGGCACTGATGGTGTGCGTAAGAACCTCAAATTTGAGGTCGAGAATGGGGGAATCGATGTCGAGATATTCCTCGTCGGCGGTCCGGACCCGGACCCACAATTGGAATTAGCAAGCGGAGACACTGCCGTCCTCCGCACAACGTTGGATCTAAGAATACGCGGGGGTTCAGGCCCGGGGTCAATGAAGAAGAATGATTTTCCGCTTATCGCGAAAATTGTGAGCGAGGTCGTGCTTCTCCCGTTATGCTTATCACACTTTGACACAAAATTACATAGCACACCCCAACTCCACACCGCCCGCCTTTCCACCTCACCACATCCGCACATGATGGCTACGTCTCTCTTCATCTCCCGCCCTCATTTCACGGGCTCCTCACCATAAACATCAAATCCAACCACGATCACAACCCTCATCTCCCTCTCGGTGAGCATATCTCGCTCTCCCCTGCGTTCGCCCAGAACTCGATGATATTAAGCGAGACGGGGATAACGAGGGCCTATTTTGTAGGGGAGATGGGGGGTTGGAGGAGGGAACAGCAAGATTGGGGAGGAGACCGTGTGGATGTGGGGGTTGGAGGGGGGTTGGTGAGGCTACAGGTACTTGGGGAGAGGGACTGGGATACAGTGAGGAGGGTATGGTGGAGGATTGGGATTTGATCCACAACTCGAATCATTTTTGTGTAGAGATTGAGTATGCTAATTTGCGTGACGTTGATGTGTTCTTTCCAGCATCCTGGTTGGTATTCACTGAGTCTCTCTGGGTATAACGGCACATTTTGTGGCCCCGTCTACGGGCCGAGTCAGTTGAAGCACATGACACGATCAGTCACTTGATAGCGATGTTTGTGGACAACCCTCCGTTTTTACTGCCAATTTACAATAAATGAGGGAGTTGACACCAATGAGCTACAGTTTAACTGGCGGTGTATTCAGATCTTATCATAACCCCTATATAAAAATAACTAAAGCTTCCAACTATGATTTAATTACAATCTCAAGAATAAGACAATGCGTCGCGCGCAAGTTATGTTGCTGCGACAGCCGGCGCCTGAGCAGGCTGCGGCTGTATCTTCTCTGACGGCTCTTTAGCGCGTGTCCTCGCGGCAGGAGCATCCTCTTTCGTTCCTTCTGCGTGTTCAACAGTCGCGGTAGAATCCGACTTCTTAGGACGCCCCGGTCCTCTCTTCTTCTTTTCTACTTCAGCCTCGGTTCCAACGGCCTCACCTACAGCTCCTGGAGCTTTCTGCGTCTCAGCGTTGCCGACATCGACATCCATCGCAGCAGCAGCCTCACCCTCTGCTGGTGCGGCGGCGGCAGTGGCAACCTCGTCCCTGCCCTTCTTCGAAGGCTTTCTAGGCCTCCCTGGACCCTTTTTTTTGGCCTCACCCGTTTCCTCATCACCTTTAGCAGCTTTCGCTGTGGCTTTCGTTGTCCTGGTCCTCTTTGGCTTCTTCTCCTTTTCTACTGTTTCTTCGCCAGCAACGGGTTTTCCACCCTCCCCACCCTCTCCACGCTCGCGCTTCTCACCTGTAGCAGCAGCAGCAGCAGTGGATTTCTTCCGTGGCGCTCGCTTCTTTGCACCACCCTTTCCAGTAACGGGAGAGGAAGGCTGTTCTTCTGTAGCAGCTTCGGCGGTAGCCTGAGGCTGTGTTGCTTGTTCTCCGGGTTGCTTTTCTGCGGTTCCTTCCTCTGTGTACGAATTCAACTTTTCGAGCTCGCTCACATTAACTCCAGATGGTTGGGTAGCTGGATACTACTGTCTGAGACGTACAAGAGAGAGAGGATGTATATCAGAAATTGCGTACCTGGAGCTTCCCTTGCGACGGTTGTCTCAGCCATAGTGGAAATGGGGGGAAAATAGGTAGAGACAGGTGAACGTGTGGCTGGCATTTCTGAGATTTTGAGTGTGATGGGAAATAGGAGTTGTCTTAGACTTGATGTCGTCATTTGTCACCCGGCCGTTTTTCTTTCGTCCAACAGCTGATCACCTGTTGAAGCGTTCTCATTCTCCGAGTCTAAACAGTTTCAGCTGCATTATCATATTATCGTCCAGGAACAAAACGAATCGCTTTTCTGATATTCGCACGAACTGCCAGTGACCGCAGAGGTTGGGATTGAGAATTTAGGTCCAGCGCTCAAAAAGTTGCGAATTCATTCCCATGTCGTCGCAAATAATGCGATGATGACATAGCAGCGTTATGGACTTACACATATAGCTGACAAGCATGTTATCGAGATACTTGTGGGTGCAAAGACCTGAATAAATTAGGTTGGATCCGTGGAGACTGGATCACCTCGCTAATACAATTTCAGAACAATAACTTACTTTGAAGGCTTGAACCAGGAACGAACAAACCGGCCCTCATGAAAATCACGTGAATCTTAGAACACTGCCAGTAAGTACTAAGTTAGCAACTCTGGACAATCCAAGTCGTTCGCTGGCAGGACCCAGGCGAACTTTTGGCTTGGGATACGGCAACCGCGATCCAATGTTGGGATGCGAATTCTCACCTGGAACATCGTACGTAGGACCATATTCATGTTTCACAACCTGAAGCTTATAATGACTTTGCAATGCAGAATGGCGTCCGTACCCTACCACAGTACCACCCGTGCGCCACAGAAAAACAGATTGGTATATTAGAATTAATAAATTGATACTAGATGGAATACCCTGAAAACTCATGACGATATCCTAAATCATCTGAACGCCGATATCATCTGTTTCCAAGGTCTGTGACCATGCTCTTACTGGGGTTTTATGCAAATCTTCGAACAGAGGTCAAATCTTCACGTTCTGCACTACCTAAATCCGTAGCGCTTCCTCCATCTTACGATGCGTTCTTTTCTTTCCCCGTCCGTAAATCAGGCTACTCAGGCGTGGCGACGTACACGCGGAACTCCACCGTCGTTCCTCTTAAAGCAGAGGAAGGACTATGTGGCATGACGGAAGCAAAACCTCTTCTTTCTTCCAACGAACGTGTTTCCGGCCCTTCAGCATACCCTCAACAAATTCTCCCTGATGAAGAGCTTGCACAACCAAGCCATTTGGAGGAAGAAGACGAGCCACAGTGGACAGAACCAGACTATAAAAACTTGGATAGTGAAGGCCGCGCGCTCGTACTTGACTTTGGACTGTTCGTACTCATCAATGTCTATTGCCCGAACGATGGGAACGGAACTGAGGAGCGGGATCGTTACAAGGCAGATTTTCACCGGGTACTGAGGGCGCGAATACAAGGCTTGGTAGAGAGGGAGAAGAGAGAGGTAGTGCTCTTGGGAGATATTAATGCGTGTGCGTCAGTGATGGACCACTGCGAGGGGCACCTGATGGTGGCAAAGGGGATTGCGGACGGACTTAGTGGTGAAGAGGGCTTTTGGGGCAAGAATGCCCGGAAGTGGTTGAGGGATCTGATGGTGGATGAAGAGCCCGAGGTCACGAGAACGAAGGGGTACGTGGTGGATGTTACGAGAAAGCTCCATCCAGATAGAAAGGGAATGTTTACTTGTACGTGAGGAGTTTGCGTTTCTGACATATATTTTCGTAATGTGTTTTTTTTTTTTTTTTTTTTTTTTTTTTTTTTTTTTTTTTTTTTTTTTTTTTTTTTTTTTTTTTTTTTGATAGGTTGGAATACCAAAATCTCAGCGCGTGAATCTAACTACGGGACACGGATCGACTATATCCTCGTCACACCTGGGCTTCTGCCGTGGGTCAAAGGTGCCGACATCCAGCCCCAGATTAAGGGCAGCGATCACTGTCCTGTCTATCTCGATTTCTTTGACGAAATTCCCGACCCCAGTCACGAGGGTGGCTCCATCAAGTTGGAGGATGTACTCGGCGTAAAGCCAGGACCAGACGGGAAGCGAGATCCTCCGAGGATAGCGTCAAAGCACTGGGCGGAGTATTCAGGGAAACAGATGTTTTTGAAGACGTTCTTTGGCAAGAAAGGCAATGCCAATGATCCAATTGTACCGACCCTTGGTTCTTCGACTAATGCTCTGTCATTGCCCTCCACTTCGACACCTCCAACACCATATGAACCGTCCGCTCCTGCCTGGCCTGTCTCAGACCCACAGGCTGACTCTCAACCTTCCCTGGATGCGTCACAGGATTCTATGCCCCCTGCACCCACCCCGGCCACAGCCACCAAAACTGAGCCCCCACCCCCAGCGCCAATCGAAGCCAATACCCCCGTACCCCAGCGCCAACGCGAACCTGATCCACATCCCCAACCCCCAACCCTCGAACTCAGCCTATCCTCATCCTCTACTACACTTGCGACGACCACCCCGACATCATCAAACCCGACCTCTACAACCAAGCGAAAATTAACTGCGGATCGCACATCCTCCACTTCTTCAAAACGACAGAAACAGCAGCAGCAAAAAGCGTCGAAGCAACCGTCGGGACAGACAAAGCTGTCTACATTTTTTGGCAAACCCCCGTCGTCATCATCATCACGCAAATTAAAATCGAAATCAGCCCAAATGTCTGAACCAGAACCCAATACTGAAGCTCTAGTACAGCCCACAGTTGTGGTGAACATCGACCAAAACACAGAGCCAATTGATGTAGATGCCGATGACTGCCTCGCACTCCTTACCGAAGCGCAAGCTCAAGAATCCAGTTCCGATTTTTCATCCTCTCCCAATGATAATAAGAACAGAAATAGCACCAGTAAACAAGTCTGGAGCACTCTCCTTGCACCAATTACAGCCCCGAAATGCACTGTTCATGATGAACCTGCGAAGGAGCTTACTGTGACAAAGCAGGGCCCAAATCGGGGAAAGAGATTTTTTATCTGTGCAAGGTGAGTATTGAGTATTGATTTTATTCGTTTCAGTGTCGTTAATTAAATTTGTGTTGTTAGGCCTGTTGGACCAGGGTATGATAAGGGGAGAGCAGAGAGGCGGAGGGAGCATGTTGATCCACAGTGGAAGTGTGACTTCTTCAAATGGTCGAGTGATGTGAGGAAGGACATGGGGAGACGGAAGGTGTAGTGTATCATTGTGTGTTACAAAAACGTTTATCTAATTTTGTTGACTGGTACTAATATTGATGCGGTGAGCTATCAAAATGTCTTCGGACTCAGTCAGTGCCGGCGCTGGACGTGTAAGAACGCTGTGGGTTCGACCGGTTTATTGGCAGAAACGGGGAATGCGTCAACGGACTGAAGTCGTCCAAGAGAGCATGAACCGACCGTAGAACTGCCCTAGGCAGTCACTCGCAACCCGCTGGTATATGGTGTACAGAGCATTTTAAAGTTTAACTGCTTCAAACCCAGTAGCAAACCATTCTAAAATCGACTGCGTCAATGTCCCTACCTTCACCTTCATTAAGAAAAAATCAAGAAACGGATCAGTGTGTACCCCATTCTCTTGCATCCAAAACGTCGCGCCATCGTGATCACGACAGATTTGCTTCGCCAACACCTCTATTGAGTCCCTCAAGCACTCTGCAGATCCTGCCGTGATAAGGACGCGGTCCACGGCTATATTCATTGACTTGAACCACGTCTCGGGTGCTCGGCCTGGTTCTATGTATGGAAGATAGGACTTGGGGAGTCCTTCGAGGATTTGCTTTCCCCAGTCATTGAGACACTTGGTTCCAACGATATCGTTGCCTTCATTCGACGTCATCGACCCTTCTGTGCCTGTTAGTACAGCCCATGGGGACATAAGGTATATGCCACCAATGGGAGAAGACAACTTAAGAGGGCGAACACCATGGAGAGGGTGGAGAATGTGGGAGATAACCTGAAGAACAAGATTGCCACCTGCGGAATCGCCGGCGATTATGATGTTTTGCGGTTGGACTCCAGTGGAGATGAGATGTTCGATTGCTACTACAGCTTGCTGGAGTTGAATGGGGAACGTGGCGGGTGGGATGAGGGCTGGAATCAAGATAAAGTAAAGTTGAACATGTCTTCACAATTTGAATAAGATAGGTATTCACTATAATTTAGGATTGCAACTCCCACATGGATGTCTCTCCTTTTGAGTTCAGTCTGTGTGTATTGCAAAAAAGGCGGGACGCCACTATGCAGGGGGAGGAAAAACGCGCCACCTGTAGAAAATAAACTCAGGGTAAATGACAACAGATACAAGATACGTGCCATGGATGTACAGGATGACGCGGTCAGTTCTTTGTTTTCCGATCCAAAACAGTCGAGCGTTCTCGTTTAATTCGTCCACTATGACAGGATGTCCGTTTTTCTTCGCCCAAGCTCTGAAGACGTCTTCAGTGTCGCCCGAGAGCCATTGCAGCTGGTTTACATTCAGTTCCTTGGTTATATAATGAAACAATCTGTCCCTAAATCTTCGCGACCAGGTTTTGGATCGATTGGTTCCACGAAACGGCAATGATACAAGGGTCCATAGAAGAAAGATGGCTGCAATGAATTGACTCGTTAAATGTATGGAAACTCGTGGTTTCTGTGGAGTTCACGCACGCATGTGAACAAAACCAAAGTATACAAGAGTGAATCCTTCGATCCAAGAGAGATTGCCATACTGCCGCTTGTCAATCTGAGATACCATCTCACTATAGGAGCGCGGAGGGTTTCCAACCCATCCGCTAAAGGAAATAGGTCCCGAGACATCATCTTATGAGTTTGTACATATTTGTTTTGAACCTAAAACGTGAGAAGTTCACTCACGTGTCACTGTGAAATATTATCATGTGACTAGCCTCTGTCTCAACAGTCATGGCGAACAAAAGCTCGACCGTAAAACAGTCTAGCACGTCGTCCGAGTGGGCCTTCAGCTTTAGGACCGCAAATACTGGCTTTTATCCTGGTTCTGACTCGGACTCGGACAATGACCCTGTTGAATTCGACGAAACACGACTAATAAACGACCTCGACCTCTCATCACGAGAAGAAACGGTGCTCTACAAACCAAACCCGTTCAGTATTGCCAAGATTAATGCAGCGTCTCGCCCCCAGTGTGCTGGTACTGGTGTTACTTCACGGCAGGAACCGTCGACGAAGGAGAGAACGAGCTTAAAGTCTAAGACGACCCAGCCAACTTTGAAAGGGAACATTGTTGATGGATTCAAGAAACAGGCAGAAAGATCTCAAGGTTATTCTTTGTCCGTCAATCCCTTGAAACCTGGGCTGTCGATTTCGAGATGTAGTGCTACTACTGAGCCTATAAGAGGAACGCCCGAAAAACCGTTGGCAAAAGCCACCAATCCTCCTCTACCAATAAAGACGGCAATATCAACCATGCGGCCAAAGTCTGTTCCCTTCCGAACGCTGTTCCACAAGTCTAAAGCCGCGATTCAACCTAGCACTGGTGTGCCGTCGTCAAATGCTGCTGCCACCGATGTATTACCCATAACCAATGTTCTGCCGCTACCACCGTCGAGCCCATCTCGTTCTTCAGCCCTTGCTCATAATATACCCCACCACGATCCGAAGCTTGCTGCTGGCACTGGCACTTCCTCATCAACTTCACCAGCACCCGAACCCACGCATATACTCACCGAGACTCACCCCACTTCAACTCAAGTCTACGACCCCGTCCTTCCTCTCACTTTACTTCAGGCTCAAGGCTCACAAACACCCAACTCTACGCCCAGTCTCCAACAGTCGGAGTCCCGACTGCAACTTGGCGGGTTGCTTCATTCGTCTCTGCTACCGTCCAATCTTTCGCATCACGTTAAAGAGAACGATAGTCTCCCTGCACGTAACTCTGTTCCTGTCTCGCTAGATTCTTCACACCGCAACGCATACATCCAATGCGCGACTACTCGCACTTCTCAAGCCTCAACGCCCAGGCCTGCATGTCGTTTGCCTATAAGTTACGAAACCTCAATCGTGTCCGTAAAAGTCCCTCAATCTACGACCCCACTGGAGAGCCAGAAACCGAAGGTCCGACCCCTGGGTGGTGGACCGTTTTCCTTGCCCGTCTTGCCTCCTTCCCGTAGATTCCTGCCTGCAACTCGTCCTCGTGATAATGTCAACGTTGATTCTCATGCTTTCTCGAGACCTTCGATTTCTTCAATCCCGGTTCCAATGCCATTTTCTTCGCCCGTTAGGCCATCGGATTCGTACTCATATACCAATGCTTCTGCTAGTGCTAGTGCTAACTCCTGGCCTTGTGCTTCATCTGCTACCCATGTTTTCCCTTCTCGAGCTTTGGATTTTGCGAGTTCTTCTAGTCGGTTTCCGAGGAGCGGACGCGGATTTCAACAGCAGTCTCAACCGAAACCGCAACTACAATCAAGGCTAGGCCCTCCCTTCCGATATGGTTTTCAACATCCACCTCAGCTTCAAATTGGAACAGGGCTGAAACGTATATTCCCTACTACAAACGGTTCTCAGTCCTTTTCCCTTGGTTGCTGATTCTGATCTGGATGATCCCACGTAGGAACTATAAAGCAAAGAGATGTATACCGTGTCGTACCTTCCAAGGATATGAACAAACATGACAATGCCCATCACGAGAATATGCACACTGAACCACCAAATTGGACCACACTTTGCAATGATGCTTCATCTTCCCAGACTCATGCCCTTAATGCTCGGCTGCCAAATAAATCCTTGTTTACGCAAGAAAAAGAATACGTTATGGATGTGGATTGTCCAGATGTTCTATACGACCATCAGAGGGAAGACAACGACTATGTGGGTGCTTCCCCTGGCTACCAGGAATCGAGCCCTTCATATTTTCGAAATGTCGTCAATGTTCCACCACCGACACAATCTGCGAGGAGCAGTGAAGTAATGTACCAATCCAGTTCTTCCCCGATAACCAGGTTTACTGAACCTTGTGACGGCAGTAAACGTGCATGTGAGTCTCATTCAAGAAACAATGCTAACAACTTCAAGATTCGAAAGCGGGTACACGCACACTTTCTTCCACACTCTGTTTCGCCATCGCCGCCACAGTCAGCAGCCCGCCTACGAAGGCCACCTTCCCATGTTAACTCCAGAGCCAAATCGAAACCAAAGGCTGGGACCCCCAAAATAAGCAACATTAACGCATATACTTTCAACGGCTTGAACCGACAAGACGCCCAAGACGAAGAATGGAGCACATTCCCTCCTCGGAAGAAAGCCAAGACCAGAACGTATGCCACCTCTCTCCTGTTTCGACATCTGACGTATACAACTTTATTTATCTTCGTAGTGATGTAACAGCACTACCTATGAGGACGACTGGGAAGATCATGCTTCCGACGGCCCTCCTCCCCATGAAAGGCATCGGGAAGGGTCGGAAGGAGGAATTGAAAATGAGCATGAGCACGACATCAGCAAGGAGAGTGGTGATGTTCTTGCCTCCTCCGCCTCGCGGTGCGGCTAGTTCTACAAGGAACGGCGTTAGAGAGAAGGAGAATTCCATGTCAGCACTTGAGGACAGTGTTCTGGATCAGCGTCAAGCCACACTGGCGACACCCGTGCCCAAGGCCACCGCATCCCAGTCGTATCCCTCCCCTAAGCGATCAGCTCTCTCCCCTCATTCCTCCCCACATCACCTCCAACGCGCTGTAACTCCTGCGTCGAAACTAATTCCAACCCCAAGCTCACCACTAAAATCTCGCTTACGACATCGTGGAGTTCACGACAGCTATCGTCCGCTGTCACCTCCCACCTCTGACCCTGTGGCCATCCCTGCGACTGTGGGTCGATGCCCTTCCGCGTATGGAGAAGACCTGGGTCAGAACGAGGAAGATCAAGATAACGTCCGAAATGAAGACCGAGATGGCGAAAGCGATGTAGCAGTGCAAATCGACATCGCTTCTATTGGACAGCGATACTCGGTGGTCAAGGCCCGTATGCGTGAGGTGCGCTTTTGTCTTCATTTGTCCTCGTCGAGTTGTGCTGACTAGAGCGGTTTGCATAGTAGTGTAGGCGTATGGAAGGACAATTGTGGGATCTGTTGGGACTCCCGAGCTGTGGGAGAGTATATGGGGATGTGGATGAGAACAAGGAAGGGGCGGAAGTGGGGATCGTTGTTTGGACGAGTCAAAATGTACGAACAAGACCAACCTTTTGAGATTCATATCTCCTCACGTATTATGAATCAAACATATATGGAGTGTTGTTGTAGTAATTGACTCGTGGCCCCGAATCAGTGACAGCTGTGTGTGTCGGGAGCGCCCAAACTTTGTTGGAGTCAACAGCTTTCTTATTAAAACACTGTCAACCTCACCGCGACTGCTCCTTGCTAACGATGAGGATACGTCTGCTACTTAGTCTTCTACGAAAGCTCCTTGTGGGTTGTCGACGATCTTGGCTGAGCGGATTCCGATCGATTGGCCGTCTCATTGCGAGCTTGCTTTCCAATCCCCAGATTGCGGAGCTGTGGCGTTTCATTTTCCTTGGGTCACTTGTGGAGACAGGGCGCATTGTGGGTCAGAAGGCGGTCGAGACGGTGTCAAGCTGTGCGTTGATCAGGACTACTGCACTGTGACAGACAGTAAATTTGAAACCTCTCTGTTTTTAGTCTTCGTGGTACGTTACACGAGGAGTCACACACGTAACTATTTATTTATTGCATTTCGCAGACAACCGCATCCTTCTCTTCTGGAGATTTTGCATATGACTGGGTGAAAACATACCTGGAAAGCTATCATATATGGGATCAGAGCCGTTCTTACAATGTTGTAGCTAAGAACACTGCTCTCGTTCAAAACCCTTCCTCGACCTTGGGTGCCACCGATGGCCACCCAGATCCCGTATATGAACCTGCACACCAATCTCCCGAGATTCTTCGGTGGCGCGGGTATTGGATCTCTGTTGTACGTTTCTGTGCGCTTCTCTCTTCCTATCTTCTATTCACTTTCGACTTTGATTTCATTAGAGTATGGGACAGGAGCGTCCATTAGGAGACAACGATACCTTGACCCTAAGGTTTGTCTTCATCCTCGCTCCATTGCAAGCCTAAAACATTAATGTGAAGGTTCCAGGATGTGGAGTTATAACCGCAATGTGCTCAACGATTTTGTATGTGCGGCTCGTGAGTTCTACGTTCATTCGGACATTCCGCCACGTCGAACGGATCCACTCCAGGACAAAGTATGTACCCTAGCTTTAACCCGTTATGTCATCCCATGAAAAATACCATCTCCTTCAGTCTGGTTCACTTTTAAGGGCGTACTTCAAACAAGGCGACTGGTCATATGACTGGATACTCGCATACCTCGTAAGCGCAATGTGGTGCATCATTATTATTTTTCTATTTACGTCTGCCCATATAGCGCTCCGAGAATATCCTTAACGATGCTACCGAATTTTCTATCACTACGAAACAATCGGATGTCGGCTGGGGTAACGCAAAGGACGCCGTACGATTTCGACCTGCGGAAAACGTTCAACAAATGTTTCAATACCATTCAACAAAAACAGGAACAAAGACCTGGTTACAGGTTATGCTTTCTTATGGTTACAATGGTCACAATGGGCAGGTTTGTCGAGCGTTGTGTGGTGTTCCAAATATAACTTTGCTGATATCATGATGTTCTTTAGAATACGGGTGGAATCATTGTTATTACGTACGTGTTTCGTCGCGCTCATCTGGTCTTGAATGTTCGACCAACACATTGTACAGTCTGTATTCATCGCACAAAGGGGTTCTGTCTGAACTAGTCGAACAAGCTCGAATCCATTATCTGGAAGCTTCCGTCTCCCGGGTCACAGTACATATAAGTGATGGCGTACGTTTTTTTTTTTGGCACTACCATATCCATGAATTAGCGACGAACCTCACTCTAGTATTCTTGGACCAAAACAATGACGAAATCCCGCCGATCCCTATCTACGTTGATTCTTCGTGACGATATCAAAGAGAACCTCCTTGCAGATCTGAGAGAATTTTTGGACAGCGAGGAGTGGTATGCTCTTGTGGGTGTCCCTCATCGACGTGGTAAGTAATTGAGTTCGTTGCTTGCATACCCTTCCCCACGTTGCTTGATTAGGATACCTACTTTATGGTAAGCCCGGAACAGGAAAGAGTTCAACTATTCACGCTATAGTATGCTTTATTCTCCCGCATATGCCATAGTCTGTAAGCTGAACAATGCGGCAGGCTGGAGAACTAGGTTTGGAGGTACTTATTTATTTTACTTCTGCTTTTCTCATTTCCTTGAACGTAAAATTTTCATGTTCAATAGATCTATAGTGTATCTCTTGCAAGTCCGAAGTGCGGAACATTTCGTTGTCCATGAATCACGCTCATGTTCCTCCCAGCATCGACGACTATAATCTGGCTAGAATAATATCCGACACACCCGCACGCTGTATCCTGCTACTAGAGGACCTTGACTGCGCGTTCCCGCATTCCCGTGAAGACGACTCGGATAAAGAGAATGAAGTGGATCCATATGGAATGTTAATGTCCGGGCCTGTACCCTCAAGACCAAACGTAACGCTTTCAGGGCTGCTCAACGTGTTGGATTCGATTTCAAGTGAGGAGGGTAGAGTTACGTTTGCAACGGTCGGTCTCGGTTTTGGCCACGTACTTGGTGACTATCCTCATAGCATTCTTATCAACAGACCAACCATATTGAGAACCTTGATCCGGCGCTCATCAGGCCAGGTAGAATGGATATAAAGGTAGGTGGGAGTTACTTTTAATCGGGCAGAATCTAACAATGAATTTCCTTTTTTTTTTTTCTTTTTCAGATCCAGTACAGGCTCGCAACTACCAAACAGGTAGAACAAGTATTCAAACGTTTCTACCCGGCTGAGCGGTTTGCTCTCCCACAATCTCTTGATGATCCCTTTGAAAACGACTTGACCTCTATGCACCTCCCTGGAGGAAGGCCAACGACTCTCAAACTTGAGCGCTATTATACCCCCGAAGAACTCGATGCTTTAGCGGTCGAATTTTCAAACCTGATGGCTGACGAATCGTATTCAGTGGCAGAGCTTCAAGGTTACTTGCTCAACAAAAAATGGGATCCGCAAGGCGCCATTGACGATCTTCCCGCATGGATGAAAGACCAGGAGGAAGAGAAAATGAGAATTGAGGAAGCGAAACAGAAGAAGTGGTTGCAAGCTGCACAGAGACGACGGGCCGCCAAAGAGTTGTACGAGGGAAGAGTATCTAAGGAGAAAGTGACTAACGATCAGAATAAAGAGAGTGTGGGGGTGACAGGATCCGGAGAGGTTGTTATCCATCCCTCAGATCTATTTTCCACTATAGAAGACAACGGGACTATGGGTAAATTAGAGGAGGATGACCTCAAGGTGGTAGTGGAAGGGGAGGAGGGCGCGGCGCGATGTCCAGTAGATGACGTTAGAGTCTGATCGCCTTAAACGGGGGGATACAAGTTCAGGTTCCATATTTCGTGGGTAGTAGTGTTTGTACTACCAGTTGGCTGAATATCACCGCCAAGCGCAGTGATTGTGCCATTACAATAAAATTTAAGGACACACTGTAATATCACATGGAGAGGATGAAAGAGCTTTATGTTCAGTGAGTTTATATTAACCACCTGACCTTCCCACAGTAACAGCCTTATTATAGTATGTAGGTCATCATCCTCGTGACCTAGCATCACAAGGCTCGATCTCAATAAAACCCTACACCAGCATTAATTACCCAGTCAAAAGCATCTCTAACTCAAATGTATTGTGCCGAGGAACATCCAATTATATCGTAGATTTTGTATAAACTGCGTGAGACTTGAATCATTTGGTGCAACGCGCGACGTTG
>QLOK01014117.1:0-18011 GCA_003313805.1 Tricholoma flavovirens
AACAATCACATGCTTCAAATGCTAGCACCGTCACTGCTTCATGTGCTGGCGCCATCACTGATTCATGTGCCGGTGCTGGCGCTGGCACAATTTCACGGCAGGTTCAAATAACCGCCTGCCAGTGCCGTCCTGGACCTGGGCTCATGGGTAGAATTCATTGGATGGCATCCTATCTGGTGCTGTTTTAGCAGTTTCTATCATTTCCAGGACCCCCTAATAATGCTATCACTCTGTGGCACCGGGAAAATGTTATGTATGGTATATCCGGTGGCGTCACCGCTTCATGTGCCGGCACCGGCGCTGGCTCTCTTTCACGGCAGCTTATTACCACATTATATCTGGCACCATCAAATGCTTCAAATGCTAGCCCCGTCACTGCTTCATGTACTCATTCATGTGCCGGCGCCGGCGCTGGCACTATTTCACGGCAGGTTATTACTGCCTGCCAGTGCTGTCCTGGACCTGGGCCCACCCGCATGCATCATGGCCTAGGCCCACACGACTCCCTCCTGCCATGGGCCCAGTCCGCTACTGACGCATATATCGTGGAATTCCATCCCTCGGATGGAACAGATATACCGTCGATTTTCACTGAACAGTGTGAGTGCCCACAGAAAATACAAACTAAATTATTGAGGGTTTCTGATAAAGGTGCCAAGGTGCATTACTAGTTCGAGGGCTCAAATTTGACTTCAAACTGGCCATAGCAGTGATGAGGGTGGCTGTGAACTTTTCAAGGATTGCTGTGAGGTCTTCCAATTTTATCTGAGGTGCCAATGTCAAGATTGTAGGTACCAAATTTGAGGTCAAAGTTTGAGATGTTTGCAGTGGTGTCAAATGTGAAGTGTTTGAACCTGTTAAAACAAACTTCACAGCTTCATGAATATTGTTGAGTGGGTAGGGGTTGTCTGGATAGTGGTCATGGAGTTTAATCTCCAAGCAATTTGTGTCCATAAACCAGGTTGGAAGCCTCAAACAAAGGCTCTGCTCTGTTTGGCTTCCAATATTCTGTTTTTAGTGTTCAAAAACTTTGTAATATTGTATAGAAGGCTCAAAAATATAACCCTAAATCATTTGCCTTGAAAATACCAACTTGAAGTTGTTCACTGACAAGTTTGTCCATGTCCAAGATTGACCATTTGCAATCATCTTCTGAGCTGGGGTAGAGCTTGTGGATTGCAATGCAAAAGTTATTGAATGAGACACTGGTTGCATACTCTGGAATTGATTCCCAAAGTTTGGAAGTGTCAATATCAACATATCAAGAGGCACGCTTCTTCATGATATCAGAATTAGTGATGTTACATGCTCCAAAGAGCAATTTGAATTTGTTGAAGTAGTGATGAAGTTCTCAAGGCTGGGTCAGGGCAAATCTTGGAGCAGTGGAGTGACCACATGCAGGCATCATCCATGATTTTTGAAGTTGATGTGAGTAGAGTAGGAGTGGATGGCTGTGGGGTGAAAGCTTTTAGTCAAGGAATGTGCAATGAAGCAAGAAGTAGTTTGGAGAATGCATGCTTTGGTGAGGGGAATAGGCAGTGATGAGTTGATTGGCTTTCTGGAACTGGTATTAGAATATCTCCTGATTCTTTGAGAGATGTGAAGGCTTGGTGAGTTTTGTTGCAAAGTTTTCTTGCTGCTGTTGGCCTAAGCTAAGCTGAGGAATTCCAGATGGTTTAGGTGATGAAATGATTTAGAAAGCCCCTTGCAGTGGGCTCCAAAATGATAATACTCCACCAGGAAACCCACACAAAACCCTACAAATGGCTTTGTATGGTACATACATAGAACATGAGGCCTACATGAGGCAGGATGTAAACGATCTAATGGGTCTAACAATGATGGGTAAATGATAGAATGATGCAAAAAATGAGACAAACAAAAAGAATCCATGTGGGGAAACACATGTTCCCTTTGAGGAGTCTGAAATAGTTCAAAAATCCTCTCATGTCCTTCAAAGTGTGACCCTGCTTATTGTTCTTCATGTGAAAAGCTTGTCATATGATCTTGCAAGGTGTGGGAGGATGGTACAAGTCTCCAATGATAACACACAAATACGGCTGCTGATGTGTGCGAAGTAGCTCAATATGGGTTCGAAGTGCACTTGAGTTTGATCAAGGTTGATTGATGATGTTTGAAATGATCGCAAAGGGTTCAATGATGTTTATAGGGCTTGTGAATTGATCGATAAGTGTTTGTGGACTCATGGAAGATATCGCAAAGATGTTTGAGAAAGCTCAACAAAGATTGAGCTTGATTGAAAGAGCTCAAGAAATATCAAGAGTTCAATATCACTGTTTGAGGTCATTCAATTGACCATAACATGATTGATGCTTGTTGAATGAGGATCAGATGGGGTTGGATGAGGTATGAGGGACTCATGCAATTGCTCTAAGTAGAATTGAAGATGTTCGAGGGGGAGTTCAATATCATGTGATATTGCTTGAAAATGGTCTGAAATGTGTTTGAACTTGTTCATGGACCTTGGTACTGTTGCACAGAGATGTAATGTGCAATGCAAAAAGGATCTGCTTATCTCCAGAGCTCTAGGTGTGAAGTGGACATATCACTGCTGACCAATCTCTCCTCCTTGACACAATCATCACTGGCTATGAAACTGATGATTTTTCCAAACAGCTCACCAAGGACATCAGTATGTGGAGCATCAAAGGGGCAACCCTCACCAATAAACTCCTCTATGTTGGCTGCTGACTTGTGATCCCACATGGATTATATGTCCATGAACTCCTTTATAACCTTGCCCATGACACACTTGGATGCTTTGGCTTTGACAAAAGCTATGAGTCACTACAGGGCTCCTACTACTGCCCAAACATGTGCTGAGACATACATACTAGCATCATGCACTGAATGCCAGTGAAACAAAAGCTGCACATCCAAACAAACTGGTCCCCTACACCCCCTACCAGTTCCTGATGATTGCTTCAACACAGTAACCCTTGACTTCATTGGGCCACTCCCCAAGGAACATGGGAAATATACCATTCTGACAATGACAGACCTGCCCAGTGCTGACATTCACATTTCTGCTACCCACTCTAAATACACTGCTGCTCAAGTTGCCATTGTGCTCTTTGACAAATGGTATTGTGAAAATGGATTGATGCTTCACCTCATCTCAGACAGAGATGCCCTCTTCACTGCTGAACTTTGGACTGCCCTCCACAAGCTCACCAGTGTCAAATTGAAGATGTCCACATCCTACCACTCTGAAACTGACAGCAGCAATGAACAGATGAACAAAACTGGTAACCAAGTCATCTGATATCATGTGGAAGGATGCCTGGTTGGGCAGCCTACACTGAATTATTATTAGTCACTATTTGTCAGACTGGAGTGAGAGGATCAAATTATTTTCATTGCATGGAAGTGGGAACCATAAGCTACAACAAATGGGGGGATAATAAATTATTGTACCTTTGTTGCATGGAAGTGGGAATGAATGTTAAGAAAATAAAATATATGTGTGATATATAAGAAAAGATGGCCTGTCAGTAAGAGGTCACATCAAGTGTAGTCACTGAATAAGGATGCACCACATCAGTGGTGTAATATCAGGACTGATGTGCATGTACATAAAGGTGTGGAGTCATTGTCATCATCAGTGGTTGTTTCTGTGATGTGTTGATAAGTGTAGAGGGAGGTCACATGACCATGTGACTGCAGGTGACCATTGTCAGGTGATATCTCTGACATGTTGTGAGTCTGTTGGGGCCAGACTTATAGCTGCATGTGTTGGTGGTGTGGGTGATTTTGTTGGTGATGTGGGACCTGTGTCAGTGGCATAGGTGAGTGAATTTGTGCATAATGTTGTTAGTCTGTGGGGCCAGACTTACACTCCTCCCCACTTGAAAAAAGTGTGGGTCTCAGACCTCTGTCCCATTTTCATCTTCCCGCTAGTCAAGGGCATCAGTGTCAGCCATTTCTGAGCTGGGGCACCACTCATTGTGTTCATTCCCATATCCTTCATAATGGACAAGGTATTGTGTTGAGAAGTAGAGGACTCAAAAGAATGAGTGAACTAGGTTGGTTATTTTTGCAAAGAACTATGTACAGAATATATATACTACTTTGTGTCATTGCCCACTGTAAACTAAACAACTAAGTGAGAGGCAGTATCTATTTATGGCAGTGTGCTCAGCCATGATTGTCCATATTCAGTTGCACTAATTATAGTGTTGGAGTTGCTGTATTCAGCTCCACTGATCAGCACTCAACACTCCCCCTCAACTCCTATGCCATTCCTAGCTGTTTAATAAAATTGCCATGTTTTGGCTTTGGTAGTGGCTTTGTGAATATGTTGGCTAAGTTGTCATTTGTTGTGCAGTACTAAAGTTGCATCTCATTAGAGACAAGTCTTCTGTAATTTACCCTCCCCCACCTATTCCAGTCAGACTCCCAGGAATCTGGTTTGTCCGGTTGGAATCCAATTTGTCTGGTCAGAATCCAGTTTGTCTGACCGGACTCCAGTTATTCCAGTTGGACTCCAGGTATCCCAGATGGTCAACTTATAGTAAACCACAATGGGGAGTCAAATTTTGAGTCCTAATTCACAAAGTGCCTACAAAATAAATTTGTGTCAAGCAAGGATTGAACTCAAGGCCTCCCCATAAATTGATCACATGACAAACCAAACAAGTGTGCTCAACCAGCTGAGCCACAGGAAAATTATTGGTGGATAATCTAAGGTTTATAAATGTGAGGGATAAATAATTAAAAGTATTTTTAAAAAACATCCTCCCCACACGGAATGCGAGGGGAAGGGGGACACTACATAATTAAAAGTATATAAAAAAACACCCTCCCCACATGAAATTGTTGCTGTTCCCCCTCCCCATCGTTTCGTTGCCCTCCCTGTTGTTTTGTGTCCCTCCCTGTTGTTCTGTGTCCCTCCCTGTTGTTTTGTGTCCCTCCCTGTTGTTTTGTGTCCCTCCCTGTTGTTTTGTGTCCCTCCCTGTTGTTTTGTGTCCCTCCCTGTTGTTTTGTGTCCCTCCATGTTGTTTTGTGTCCCTCCCTGTTGTTTTGTGTCCCCCCCATTGTTTCATTGTCCCCACAATCCACCCTTCGAGCAAGTGGCTCGCAGGCAAGGGGCGGAGGCCGTTCCATCGTCGTCATCGTCGTTTTTGTCAGTAGCTTAAAGTATTATTTAAAAACCTTTGTTAGTAAAATGAAAATGAAATAAGTAAGAAAAAAACTTACCTGTGGCCCAAGAGACGTTGATGATGTCTCTTGGGCCTTTTTGCATTCAGCTCGCACCCTTTTCGTCGTCTTGTGCCCCCTGGTCATTGTTGTTGTCATAGTCAGTAATTAGTATCTAAAAATACATGTTAGTGGAAACAAAAAATGAGAACGAAAAAAAACCTACCTATGGCCCAAGGAACATTGACAACATTCCTTGGACCTCTTTTCATTCCATTCCCTTCCCCCCATTGTTTTGTGTGCTGGGGTGGTGGTTGTGCTGGTGTCCTTGTCATTGTCAGTACTATTTAATACTTAAAAAAATTTGTTAGTAATAAATTAAAGAAATGAGAGAAAAGAAAAACATACCAATGGCCCAAAAGACATTGTTTGATGTCTCTTGGGCCTTGTTCTTCATTTGCTTTGCCCCCCCCCTCTCTGTTTCCCCCTTGTACCTAGTGCTGTTCCAGCCTGGCTTGGCCTGAAAGCCCCGGCTTCGGCCTGGCCTGAGGCGGCTTTGGCTTCCTCAAACCTCAGGCCAGGCCAAAGCTGCCACTCACAGCTTGGCTCTGGCTTGGCTTGGCCCAGGCTGCGGCTTTTGTATGTAAAAATGAATTTTCGCATGCAATACTCCTGCACTTGATAATTTTATAATAAACATGTGTGGTAGTACCAGTATACCATATACATAGAACATAACACTAGCAAAGGAAACAGTAAAATAAAATAGAATCTATGTGTGAGTTTTGTTCGGACCCCTCCCTGCTGCCCCTCCATTCAATTCCCTCCCCTCCCTGTTGCTCCCCGCTTCCACCCTGTGAGAAGTTGCTCACGGCAGTGCGTCAGGGTGCTGTAGTGGCTGTGGTGGTGGCTGCCGCCATTGCCAGGTGCTGGGTGTTGCGTGGTTATGGTACCCTGTCAATGTTGGTGTTGGTGTTGGCATGGGGGTGGATGCTATCGGCCTTTGCATTGTTCTCTGTGCTGGCTTTGGATTGGCATAGCCGTAGTTGTAGTCATTGATGCCAGTGCTGGGCCATCCTCCCGGTGTTGTCAGATCTGGTGCTGGGGGATGACATGCATCCTATGCTGCATTGGGTGGGGTGCCGGGGTTGGGGGTAGCATAGGTAGAACATAAAAAAACAAAGAGAAAACTATTAGTTAGCAATAAATAAAAACACAAGAAAAGAAATCACCTATGGCCCAAATGATGATAGACTTCCATGCATCATTGTCGTCGTCCATTGGTGGTGGTGGATTTGTGTTGTCCCCGCCATACTGTCCCCCTCATGCTCCCCGTTGTTCCTGTTGTCCCTAGTGCCATGCTCGTCTTCCCCACCTACCATATTTTTTTCAGCCATTGCCGATCGATCATACATTGTACACTAGTTGGCCCGAAACACTACCTCAGATTGAGATGAAAGACCCAAGAAAAAATGAACATACCTAGGGTTCAAATGGCAATAAAGAAAGATAGTACAGGTCGTTTGTTGCTGTTTTGACATTCTCCAGTGGTTGAGGATCTGGGCATAACAGTTGGAGGAGGAGGAAGTTGGTTTACCATTGTTCGATACTGATGTGGACAAGTATGTTGATTACATCAGTGTTGCATGGCGCCTACTGTATAGCTGCAAGTTTAAGGTTTGATCATGACATTTTCATGCATTGATGTGTATCCAATCTTGCTAATTACAGGTAGTATACTTGAGAATATAACTCTTAGGATTGAGACAATATGAGAGAAAATATGTCGTTGAGATAGTGGGTGTAAAGGGAAGAAAGGAATTGTCTTTCTTTCTCCTATAATCCGCTCTACTTATTCTACAATGTATAAATAGATATATCACTAAATATAGATCATAGTTCTCAAACCGGATAGATTGATCACATGCGATCATAGCGATCACAAGGTTCTTATCCCATCAGCATCTGATGCTAGCGCTTGATCCCAACAATAACTCATTGAAAGCCGCGGCCTGACAGCCTGGCTTTGGCTTTTCAAACATGCAAGCCGGGCCAAAGCCACTATGAAGCCATTGTCACAGCCTGGCTTGGCTTGGCCTATTTGGGCCCGGCTTGGCTTGGCTCACAGCCTGAGGCTGGGCCAAGCACAGCACTACTTGTCCCCCTGTTGTTCTGTCCCCCTGTTGCATGGTCATTCTGTTTGGCCTGGTGGCAGCATTGCCATTGTCTTGCCATTTTGGGCACCCATTCCCACCCCATGAGCAGTGGCTCATGGCAGTGGTTCTGGGGGGGGGGCGCTGTGTTGGTCATCATCGTGGTTTGGCCAGTGTCGTTACAAGCTAGATAAAAACATAAAGAATTTGCCATTAAAATGAATTAGTTAAAACTTATAACAAAAGAAGAAAAAAAAAACTGACCAGGTCCAAATGATGCTATCATTGTTCAGGCCTGTTTCTGTTGGTGGTTTGCATGGATGCAGCATTGGTGGGGAGAGGCAGCATTGATGACACAGCCAACCACTTTGTCAGCCTGTCATGGCAGCATGTGTTGTGATGGCAGCTGTGATGCATGTGATGGGTTATAATACTAGTAAGATATGAATCACATGAAGTGGTGGTGTTTATGTAATAAATGCATGACAAAACAGTGATTTTCTGGAAATCCATCCTTAGTGTTTAAAGGTCTGGTCTATAGGACCAAAAAAAGACCGTTAACCGAACCTAACTGGACCAGTCGTTGCGGTTAAGGGCTGGTCTTTAGCAGTTAAGGTTAAGGTCTTTCAAATTTGAAAAACATTGTTAACCGCAAAAAAACCGGTCTAAACCGGTGTTAACCGGTTATTGGTCACGTGAGCTATCCTGCCTAATTGCCATGCTTATTGCCTTGAATTCAACCCTTGGTTCATCCAAAACAGTCAAGAACTGAGAAAGATATAACCAAATACATTTTCAATACCATTATTTTTTGTGACCAGAATAACATTGCTTATAACTTGTGCTACAAAATGTGGGGTACAGTTAGACATCATCAATTACATCACAATAACACACATAAACATCTGTACCATGTATATTTTATTCTTTTAACAGCCCAGACAAGTTGTAACTACATACCACAAACTGCAACCACAAACTGCAAACTAATACAATACACTTTCATTTTGGCCATATCTCAGTCAAATCTTGACAGAATCTCTTAAAAATTGGATCACACCCCGGAGAGTTACAATGTGTATCTTCTGATTTAAAGGTTAAATGTTCTGGGTAATATTTGTTGAGATACATATGGGTTATATAGTATGACAAATTTCACAACAAAAAACCGGTCTTAACTGGTCTTTTTTCAGTCTATTAACCGTGAAAGACCGGTCTTAGTCGATCCGGTTAGGTCCCCCCAATATCTGGGTCTGTCCTAGACCTATTACAGTTACGGTCTACCCATCGTAGGGTCAAAAAACTGAACCAGACCGGACCTTAAAACACTATCCATCCTGGGGGATGCAAAAATGTATATTTCCCAGATTCTTAACCAACAAAAGGTAGATATTTTCATTTAAAAGGTTTTGTTGGTTTTGAATTCATGGAAATCTGCTGGACAATACTTTGGGAATGGATTTTGTATGTAATTAACTTAATTAAGTAATAGTGCGTTGTCAATGTGTCATGTCTGGTCCCAACTCTTCCATAGGCTGGAAAAACATTTAGATAAGTACATTACTATGACACACAAATGAAAATGGAATCCTATTGGTAACTTAGGGCTCTCTGGGGTGCTTCAAATCGTGTTGGTTTGGTTTGGTTTGAGCCATTTTTGGCCAAACTCCAAACCAAATGGTCTGGTTTCTGCCAGGATTGTCCAAACTCAAACCTAAACTGATTGAAACGGTTTTAAACAGTTCCAAACTGATTAAGGATAGGGGCAAAATCCCCCTTGATTTGGGCTTTCAATCAAAAAAAAAAAGTTAAGCAAAACGGTCAAGAAATGAGTGATATATCACCAAAACCGAGTTGGGTATCATTTCTTGCTTGGGAAATCCGGTTTTGATGATTTCTCACTCATTTCTCAACTGTTTTGCTTCATTTTTGGTGCAATCTCATGCATAAACTACCATAGATGATGTTAAACCACATTTTTGAAGCCAATAATATATGTAAACGTATGGATCTTTAGCCAAAATCTCATATTAAGTGCTAAAAACATGCCACACTGCCCTTGATTCCTTAATCAGTTTGAAATGGTTTGAACAGAGTTTGGGACCCCCAAACCGGAAACCAAACCATTTGGTTTCATCCAGGATATTCCCAAACTGAACAGTTTCAATCCGGTTTGGTTTGGTTTAAACTGAGTTTCAATTGGTTTGATGCCAAACTTCCCCAACACTAGCTTCGAAAAAAGCAAAAAAAGATGATGACAATGAAAAAAACACATCTAACAAGGAAAATGTGAGTTGGAAACAATCACAGAGAGCCTCATCATTACCTTTTCAAATCCTAGCAACCACCTCATGAGTTAGAACAACCCACAGCTCTTGAGAACCACAGCTCAGAGCCTGCAGGGGAGTTTATTATGTTGGAATTGCTTTGGGAGCAAACTCACCTGGACATTTTTTCTGCAGCATCTTTTAGCATTACTACAGATAATCTTGTGGTGGAGACAAATAGTGTTATTGAGAGTACCTCAGAGACTGGAGATTCTGGCATGCAAAATATCAGCTGCATGGCACCCAGTGTTACAGGTGTTTCCCCTGTTTTTGGCCAGGAGACAGAATCTTCACATTTGAGCCATCAAGCAACCATTGAAGACATTGACAATGAGGACAATGATGCTTCCCATACTTCCAGTGAATCTCAGGATAATGATGGACCCATAGATGCTAGCAATGATGGCTCTGCAGCACCAGAAACTGAAAAATCCAAGAAAAAAGGGAAGTGGTTGAAACCACCAATGAAGGAACAGATTCAAGATTCTCTCATAGAGCTTGAAAAACTGCTGTGACCCCCCTGAGCAGACAAAAGCCAGCAGTACAGGGACCCTGCATTTGATAAGAAGACTGTTGAGCACCTGCAAGCTATGAAGCTACTCTGCTTTAATGTTCTGGACATGGAGGAAATGAAAACAAATCCAAAGGAAAAAGTCTGGACAAAGGTGGCCATCCAAACTGCTCACAGCCTTGGCTACAGCAAAAAAGGATCACAAAAACCTGGGAAAAAAAAATCAGAGCACCTTTGCCAATGGCTCTGCCTTGTCATCGAGGATCGCAAGGAGGTTCCAACATGCAATTGGGATACGTCTGGCAGGCCGTTGATTGATGATGAAGATTTTGCTCAAGAAATACATGTGCACCTTCAAACTCTTGGGCCATATTTTTCAGCCAAGTCAATTGTCTGGTTCATTGATACACCAGAGATGCTAGCACACCTAAATTGGAAGAAAACAATTTCAATTACTACAGTGCAACAATGGCTTCAGAACATGGATTACCAGTGGACTCTTAATCCAAAGGGCCAATATGTTGATGGGCATGAGTGTGCTGATGTCATTGCTTATTGCAACCATGTGTTTCTTCCCATGATCACAGATCTCAAGAAACACACTAGGAAATGTGGGTCTGGGGATGGAGAAACTGTTTCAGACCCAAGTATGCACCAGACAGTGATATGGTGGCATGACAAATCAACATTTTATGCACATGACCACAGGTGAACTCATTGGGTGCACAAGTCAGAAACAGCAAAACCATATGCAAAAGGTGAAGGACACTCACTTATGGTCACAGACTTTGTCTCAGCAGATCATGGCTGGCTACAATCACCCAATGGAAAGTAAAGTGCCCATGTTCTGTTTCATGCAGGAAAGAACCATGAATGGTATTTTGACAACCAGAATATTTGTGATCAGGCAGCAATGGCAATGGAAATACTGCAAAAGCATTATCCAGATGAGGATCACATTCTTATTTTTGATAATGCAACTACTCACCTGAAACACCCAGAGGGTGCAGTGTCAGCACTGAAGATGATGAAGGGCCCATCTGCCAATTTCATGGTTGAGGTGAACAGTTTAGACGACAACAGGAAAACACAATATGCACCCGATGGAAAGATTCTCAAGAAAGAAATTCCCATTGGAAACAGTAAATTCTTAAACAGGGAAGAGCAGGCCTTCTATTACCCTAATGATCCAAATCATCCTCATGCTGGTCAATTCAAGGGTATGACATGGGTTAGAGGAAGGTAGTGAGGTGGTACTGTACTTTGGGACCTAGGTCAAGGTTGGGGTACCCAATAGTGAGGGAATGTGGGGAATGATGAGTGGTGTTCAATGAAATATTGCAAGATCAATCAAATATAGAGTGTTCAATCAAATATCAAGCTCAATCGGGCTACAGAAATGGAATCGATGAGAGGAGAGATGATGGGAGGATGACAATGGGATCAAAAGCGAAGGGAATACAATAATAGCAAGGAATAAGCGAGGGATGAGGGGCTTGATACAGAGGTTCAATAAAATATTGAGGAAGTTCATGATGGTGATAGATCCACCTCACAGTTGGAGCTCTGGGAGTATCTGGGAATGGTCAAGTACTTTTTGCATTCCTGATGATAGGTTCGCGCAGCAATGCAAAGGCCTCCAGACTTGTTCAAACACATTTCAAATGATTTCGAACAGTTCCGAGCAAGATTGAACGATATCACACCCCTCGAACACCTCATATTCATATTCAACTTCGATCATTCACACATCCAGTTTACATATTCTTCAACACCGCCCGAGTATTAAACAACCACCTTTGATGCTCCTCCGAACATTCTAATGACTTTGAATGGATGTGTCATATGCTCAAACAGTGTTAAGGTTGTGCTTATTGCAAGGGAGGAATTGGAGAACGCATGGGTTTTCCAAAGGGGGACAAATGAGACTTGGCTTCAACTTATAAGAAGTTGCGCCTTTCCTCTTGATTAGGGTTGTCTCTGATTTACTGGACTTGAATGCCAATGTGCGGGTTATGCGCCGGGTTTCCATACTAGATGGCAAGTGAGGATGAAGATTCCAAGTAGTGCTTAACTAATCATGGTTCAAACTGAATAGCTCGACCTAATGTGCAAGCTTATATACTAAGTACAAATGTTTCTACAATACTCTAGTAGAGTCTACAATGACTATTGCTAATAGATGAGTAAGATAACTCAGGGATTATGTGGGTTGCCTGAAGCCTAGAATATTCCACAGTGTTCTCCCCTATTTTCCTGAGTTGGACTTGTAGCAACTGATTGCTAATTCGGTTACTAATCCTCATGATCCCTTCCTATCGGTATTACTGCAGTCATCCTGTGGGTTTTGCGATGTCAGAAGATCGGAGTGTGACAAACAGCTTGAACAATTTTGATTGTGTTCAAATTTCAAGGATCTTTCTCACATCTCATCACAACATCTTTAGGCTATCTACCAAGTTACCTTGAGCACTGTACAAGTTTCAACAAGCTTTTGTGATCACCATGACCGTCTCTGATTAACTTCGATCAATTTTGAGTGAACTTTGACTGCATTTAGACCTATTTTGAGGGCTCCAGCAGCCATCTTTCTTATCATCAAATGTCATACCTTGCTACCACATTGCTAGAGGCCATACGACATGCTTATCAGACCCAAGATGAAGAAACACATCGCATTTCTGAAGGACATGGGATGATTTTCAAGATATTTCAAACTCCTCAAAGGGGAACATGGTATCACAAACTGTTTATATCATTTCCACATCATTTATTGTTTTACCTGTCATTTTTAGGTCCATTTATTCACTTACTTCCTGCCTCATGTTTGCCTCATGTTACATTTTCCCTTTTAGTATCATTTTCTTAAAGTCTATAAATCTTTTCAAGAAGAAACCATTCAGGTTCACTTCACTATCATCTGATCTGAGAGTCCCAGCTCTTGAGTCCAAGAAACTCATCTTAGTTCAAAGTAGTGTGAAATCACTCACAAAACTCACTTGAAATCAGTCACATCCTTGTTATTAGTCTATCGAATGTCATGATCCTCCACCATATATTGAATTCCCCTTGGCCACATCCTCATCGTCACCACCCCATCCTCTTCCCTGTCAAACAACCATACTTTCATAGTTTGATCAGCCTTGAACTTTGATCGAGCTCGCAGTATTACATCATGTATCGCTCAATATTCCTCACACTTCCTCACTATCAACTCCCCTAACCTTGAACTAGGTCCTCTAACTTGGAACCAACTTGCTTTCTATACTAGACTGGACGATCCCCTCAGATACCTCAGTTTTTTAGGTTTTTGTTTGGGTTATCCTACTTAGCACTATCAATGGTATCGCAAAACTTCGAACTAGAATGAAATACTTGTACTCATGAGTATGGCCTCTTGAATCAGACTACTGGGACGATAATGTGATGGGATTCTCTGTTGAAACAGTACATAATACAAAGTATATATGACATATGAAAAGTAATCCTAAAAAGGAAAGTGTCCATGTGTTGAACATGAGGCAGGCTGTAATGATCAAAAGGGGCTAATAACTATGGGTAAATGATGAATTGATGTGAAAAGGAGGTAAACAAAGTGCAATCAAAAGGTACATACTTGTGTTCCCTTTGAGGAGTTCAAAATATCTGAAAATACTTCTCATGTCCTTCAAATAGCAATCTTATCTCTTGTTCTCCATGTGATAGGCTTGTCAAATGATGTTGCAAAGTGCGGGGGTGCAGTACGAGTGTCCAATGATGAGATAACGGCCACCGAGGTGCATGTAGTATGTTCGAAGTATGTTTGAAGATTTTCAAGGTCATTCAAAGTTGTTCAAGATCGATCGGATAGACGCTAAAGATGTGAGAAAGATATCCCAAAGGGGTTCAAAGAGGTTTGAAGAAGATTGTCAAAGTTTGAGCTCGTTCTAAATAGTTCAAAAAGTTTGAGATCTTGATATATTTGTTCAAGCTTGATCGAATGTTCAGAATGTGGTTGATGTTTGTCAATTGATGATGGATAATGGTCATACAATGTGCGTGTACTCCTGCAAATGTTTGACATTGAGTGGGAAGGTGTTTGAATGGCTCGATATCGCTCTATATAGCTCAAAAATGTGTTCAAAGTTGATAGAACTGTTCATAGATGTTTGTATGCAGAATGCGAAAACTATAGGATGTTTTTCTGAGTACTAGATGCAAGGTGGTAGTATCAGTGTGGCTTTATGGAAGCCCAAAAATGGAAGGCTCAATGCAGTAAAAAATTCTCTGACTGTCAAGCTGGTGAGACCCATTGCTGTTGCCGCTGAACACTGTTCAATCAACCCAATCTTATTGGGGTGAAGTCAATCTTGGAAATGGAGGCAAGGGAGAAAGGCTACAGGGTATTGTTTTTGCCAAAGTTTCATTGTGAGCTCAATTTCATTGAGCAATGCTGGGGGGCTGCAAAGTGGGCATATCATCTGAAACCTGCATCATCAAGTGAGGCTGATTTGGAAAGAAATGTGGCCTCATGTTTAGATGAAGTCTCATTGATTTCCATGTGTCAGTGAGTTGCTGATCTTGAGATCTGGTTGAATCTGATCAGATGAATTTGTACCATCTAGGTTTGCAACACACTCACTTCACTTCATGGATGCATATCACAAAGATCTAACTGGTGCACAGGCAGCATGGGCAGCAAAAAGTATCAGGGACATCATGTCATTCCCAACACTATTCTTGCTGAATTGGAGAAGGCTCAGATTAATTGAGCTAGTCACTCACATGAAATTGTTATCTCAATATTTTAAATTTATCTATAGAAAACTATAGTCTACTGTCTAATCACCACTTATTGTGTCATGATGCACTGTTCTAAGTATGATATGCTGCAAGGCCTGCCTTGACTCGGAAAGTGCGTGGTCACAGTATGTCATGATTATGTAAACACCACCTCTTCATGTGATTCATATCTTACTATGTTTGGTTACTGCATGATGCACCTTGGTTGGGTAATAGATCTGTCAAGTGTATGGGAGTGTTACATTCTGTTCCACCCGATTCGGACTTCCGATGGAACACCGCTCCAGACTCCGATATATGTTGAGATTGATCAGATTCCATTCCAGTGCATAGTGTAGACTTTGCACATAGTTACTGTAGTTACTCATAGGATTTTACCTCGGGTTAATACCTCGGGTACCACCCGTACTGCCGACCACAGCTAATGTACATAGCTCTTACCTCGGTCTCTGATCTCGGATTTCATATTAGTATTTAAACTTAGATATTTCGTTTGTATTCTGCAATTCGAATATCATACGTTTCATATGTTATTCACCCTCTTGTCTTTGTCTTCGGACTTCCGATTGGTCCCCTACTCGAATTCTCAATCATCCTCCAGTAAATTGAACACCATAACAAATGAAGGGCGCAACTTCTTAAAAGTTGAAGCCAAGTTCTCTTCGATACCCCTCCGGATTACCAATCGGTTCCCGTGCGGATTCCCCTTCAACTTCAGTTCATAACAGTATATTCGAATTCACACTTCATTGTTACTCATGACCACCACCCAGACTACAACTCAAAAATGGACCACTCAGAATTCCCGACACGCAGGCGCGATCCACGGAATTTCTGCGATTCACCATTCTGTTCTTAGTCCTCCAAGATTATCATCTACGCTTGGACAAACTTCACGACCCTCTAACATCTTTTGTCAAATTGGCGAAGGTGCTCTGTCAATTAGCGCTAAATTAATGTCCACCAATGATAATCAGGAAACTAACGATCTTCAGCCACGTTCCTGATCCCCTACACCATTGGAGTATGTGGACCCATCCCATAACGATCATCATTCGGACCCTAGTGGTCCTCCCAATTCTCCGCCCATACCTCCCAACCCCCCTAATGATGACAATTGTAATCCTTTTGATCCTCCCGATAATGATCATGACCCTGGCGACCCTCCTGTTCCAGGAGATGGCCCAGGACCTGACAATAGTGATGATGGTAGTAGTAGTTCATCGTCAGCAGATCCCGGTGGTAGGTTTGTCCAAGCTCTCTTTGAGCTTTCAGGCAGCCTTAGGGATTTGCGTCGGAACTCCTCACCCAAACCCGAAAAGACAAAGGTTCGAGAGCCAGATACATTCGATGGCTCCAACCCCAAGAAACTACGGGACTTCCTAGTCTCTTGTAACCTTCACTTTAGGGATCGGCCCCAAGTCTTCGCATCCGATGAGAAAAGGATTCTCTTCATCCTTTCTTATCTCAAAGGATCAGCTCTTAGCTGGTTTGAACCAGGACTTAATGACCCTATGAACTCCGCCCACTGGATGTGGAATTACCAAGCATTCCTGAGTGAGCTAGAAGGCAATTTCGGTCCCCACGACCCAGTCGGGGATGCAGAGAAAGCCCTCAATGAACTCTCCATGAAGAAAACGGCCCGTATTGTTAAATACAACATAGACTTTTGGGAACTAGCCTCATGAGTCAGTTGGAACAAATTGGCACTCCGTGATCGGTACTACTGACTTCCGCTTCGACTCCATGTTGAAGTACTTCGTGGGGGTAAACCAGACAACCTTGCAGCCTTGCATCTAAAAGCCCAAGATGCTGACAACATCTATTGGATGCAAGAGGAAGAATCACGTTTGGAATCTCGGAACACGGTCAATGTTGGACACCTGATTAAAAAGGATTCCAGCAAAACCCATCAGCCACAACCCCCGTATAACCCCCCAGTTTACCACCCTCCTGCTCCTTCCATTTCCCAACCCTTGCACATTATCAGAAATAGATCCAAAAATTCTATCTCTGATAAACTCGGAAAAAATGGCAAACTCACTGGTGACGAAAGAGATTGCCATATGAAAGAAGGACTCTGCCTTTACTGCAGAGAAAAAGGACATGTCGCTCACGATTGTCCAAAATCAAAAGTAGCAAAAGCACGATTGGCTAACGTTTCGGCCCCCGAGTCAAAGGCCGAAACCACGGACTCAAAAAAATAGTCTGCAATCCTCAGAGATATGCTACACGGACTGAGGATTTCATTGACCTTACCTGCGTAGCTAAATTCATTAGGCTCAATGCTTCCGCTCTTTTGGATCCCGACTCCCTAATCATTACACTTTCATTAACATCAATTTGCTCCCTGCTTACCCAAACCCTAATTGATTCTGGATCTTCCCATTGTTTCATCAACTCTACATTTGCCACTGAACACAACATCCCCACCACTTCGATTTCTCCAATTGGCCTCCGACTTTTCAATGGGTCTTGTAAAACTACCATTACACAGATGGCCCATCTCTTAGTAACCTTTCCTTGCAGTGAAAAGTTCAATCTGACATTTTATGTAACCCTGCTAGACTCTTCCTGCTCCGCCGTTTTAGGATACAATTGGTTGAAGCAATACAATCCATTGATTGACTGGTCTTCCAACCAAATCTCTTTCCATTCAGCCAAACATAGAGGTCTCGCCCCCCCGACGTCTACCTTGAAGGCTAATTCATCACCTCAATCTCCTGTGAACTCACCATCCCTCATTCCCGATCAGATTCCCGAAGCTATTCCCGACTCAATTCCCACACCTATCCCCTAATCTCCTCACCTAACACCTCCTCCCATCTCTTCAATTAATGTGGCCGCGTATTTACGCACCAGTAAACTTCCAGGCTCAATAGCCTTTCAACTGCAGTTAGCACCTGATGGTACTTTCGGGCAAACAGCAGCTGTTACCAAACCGGACTTATCATTGGTCCCCAAAGAATATCACAAATTTGCCGATGTCTTCAACAAAGGGAAAGCTGATAAGCTCCCTCCACACCGCTCTTACGATCTCAAAATAGAGATTGAAGATGGAACTCCACCTCCTAGCCA
>QLOK01014188.1:0-10177 GCA_003313805.1 Tricholoma flavovirens
TGATCATAGCGATCACAAGGTTCTGATCCCATCAGCGCCTGATGGAAGCGCTTGATCCCAACAAAACTACATGAAATTAATGTTAGATTAAGCACAAGATCATGGAAAACAACGAGGAACTCACCGAGATATCAAGTGTCTACCTCATTCACCCTCTGAACCAAGATGTCTGTCGTCTCTTCAGAACATTCAAACGACATGAAATTAGTGTCAGATCAAGCATAAGATCATGGAAAACAATGGAGAACTCACCAAGATATCCAGTGTCTACTCCATGCCCCACTAGAACAAGATGTAGCTGTTGTGAATAAATATGGATTAATGGAAGCATCTCATCTCTTCTGATGTTCCAAACAACAGGAAAACAGTGTTATAATGAGTGTGAAATGATATGGAACTCACATATGCATTCAACATTGATATATACTACTCGTGCACTAGCATACTGTAACAACACCTCAAGATCCAAGTTGTCCGTATCCTGCATTGACAATAGTACAAATAATGTTTAACGTGTTTCCATGCAGCAAAACTTCAAGAGAGACCGTCTCCAGACTCCAGAGATAAGATAACAACAACTTGTTGAAATTTCAATAAGTCAAAGCGCCCCATGGGGCGCCGTTTCTCACGGTCCCCCATTCTTAGCTGACCCAATGTTCAGTCAAAATAACGAGCACAGCTCCCCCACTATGACTTCTTTGGACCTTGGTAGGAGGGAGTTTGTCAGAGGTGGTTGTACAATATCTCTGTAAGTTCACATTTGTTTTCCATGATATTATACTTCACCTGACACTATTCTGATGTTGTTTGAAGGTCCCGAAAAGACGAGAGGGTCGCGCTTATCCGTTCGTTCACAAAGTCAATATCTTTGTTAGGAGGGGGTTTGAGGTGATCATATAATATGTCAGTGAGTTCACCTTCATTTCCCATGATATTATGCTTCATATTACACTATTCTAATGTCGTTTGAAGGTTCTGAAGAGACGAGAGGGTCGCGCTTATCCGTTCTTTCACAAAGTCAATATCTTTGTTAGGAGGGGGTTTGAGGTGATCATATAATATGTCAGTGAGTTCGCCTTCATTTCCCATGATATTATGCTTCATATTACACTATTCTAATGTCGTTTGAAGGTTCCAAAGAGACGAGAGGGTCGTGCCTATCCGTTCTTTCGCAAAATCAACATCTTTGTCAGGAGGGGGCTTGAGGTGGACCAACAATATGTTAGTGAGTTCACATTCATTTTCTATTGTCTTATACTTCATCTGACCCTATTATAATGCTGTTCAAAGGTCCCTAAGAGACGAGAGGGTCGCACCCGTCAATTCTTTTGCAAAATCAACATCTTTGTCAGGAGGGTGTTTGAGGTCGACATCCAATATGTCAGTGAGTTCATATTCATTTTCCATCATCTTATACTTCATATGACCCTATTATGATATCGTTTGAAGGTCCCAAAAAGACAAGAGGGCTGCACCCATTTGTTCCTTTGCAAAATCACCATCTTTGTCAGGAGGGTGTTTGAGGTTGACATCCAATATGTCAGTGAGTTCACATTAATTTTCCATCATCTTGTACTTAATTTGACTCTATTATGATGTTGTTTGAAGGTTGTTAGGCAACATGCACAGTTACCTATCATAATGTGTCTTATTTTTTTGCAATACATAGTATTACACCAGAAAACATTAAAATTATCAATAAATGCGACCATGAGACAGATATTCTCATGTGTCCTATATTTAGAATATGTATGCAACTGTACACTCACATCATAAAACAGTATTCAAATATTGTACAACAGTTGTAACTTAGTATATAAACAAATAAATACTAAGAGACACATGAGTTGTGTTCTCTTAGGATTCCCACCATCACATTGTGTGTGGAAACACCTTCATCAACCAACTGTTCTATTATTACCACATCACATCACACTTTGATCCCCCTTTCTGTATTTGTCACATCTTCTTGTAGAGCCTGCACAAAGATCCTAGTGTGGATTTGGTGTTGCCCTGACAGAAGAACACAACTCTTATTCCATGTGCCCTCATTTTTGTTTCACCCTGCCACATCCAATCCCCAATCCTCTTGTCACAAGACAAGAGTAACTTGTGTTTACATAATCTACTTTTGCTTCATAATCCACACATCAGCACTGCCTTACATTGCAGTCGTCAGTGCTCAAAAGGCAGTACTTGTCTGTAGGACAGCTGCAACCAGACAACCATTCGGCTCTGGTTTAGTGTACTATTTTTAGTACTAGTTACAGCCTTTTGCATTAGTGTAGTAGTTGCTGAATTGGATTGCTGAAGAAAAGGTCCTGAGTCAGCCAAAGAACCTTATTAGGTTTTATTTTTAGCAATGACATCATGACTGATCACATAATTTCTGATCCCGCTAATCACAATCTTTCACTGGAAGAGAAAGTTGACATGCTCACTATGCAACTTTCTCAATTAGTAAATTACGGCATGCTCCAAAACCCTGTCCAGCCAGCACCTACTGTGGAGGAAGAGGTGGATGAATTTTTATCTCATCATGAGGAAGAGTCGTCGCAGAATACTGGAGATGGCAAAATTTGCTTACCTAAATTTGCACCACCAAAATTATTTGATGGAACAATGAAGGATACTAAATCCTTTATTAGTTCTATTATATTGTACATTAAAGGTTGTGAACCTGAATTCTGTACAACTAATCCAAAATAATGTTCGCGCTATCCTATATGCAAGGGGGCAAGGCACAATTTTGGAGGAATGAAGCCATCAATCAAATTGCTCAGGGTCACAAGCTGTTTAAGAGTTTCCAAGATTTTTTGGATAAAGTGGAAGCTCAATTCAGAGATCCTAATCTGAAGGCGACAGCAGTAGGAAAATTGAAGACCATGCAGCAAGGGTCTTCCTCAGCAGATGAATTCATTTTGCAATTTAAAGCCGAAGCTTCACAGACCAATTGAGAAGACACCACATTAATCAGATATTTGAAGGCAGGACTTAATCCATCCTTGTTCAAGTCTATATATTGACTATGGGTTATGCCTACAACATTGGAGCAGTGGTACAAATGGGCTTTCAAGCTTGATTGGCAGTATCACCAAAGAACAAGCCGAGTTGAAGTTGCTACACCCACATACTATGCATGCAGGTTCTAAATTTGGAAAGGCATCAGGAGGAAGTTCTGAAAAAGGAAAGGTGTTAATCATACATGAGATGAAGACACAGCCATTGGCCATGGCAGTGACACTTCCCAATCAGTTGATTAGTCAGCATGCATCAGATGCTATGGATGTAGATCATGCAGGGAGATGTCCCCCAATCAAATGTTTCAATTGTGGAAAATTGGGTCATACAGCTAGGTTTTGCAGAGAGAAGAGGCAGATTCAAGAGGCAACAACAGAAGAGCAGAATTTTCCTGAGCAGTCCCAGTGAAGGTTTCCCCATTGGAGACTCATAATCAACATGATGTATTAACAGTGGAGGAAACCAATGATTCACATCCCTGTGCAACCAATCCTATGCTAGTAACCTATTATGCCCTCAATGTCATTTCTAAACTATGTAACCGAACCAGGAGTAAAGGCGAAGTGCATCATCAATCCAAAAATAACAACTTTTGGAAAACTCTGAAGACCTTTATCTGCTTAGCACACATTGAACACAAAGTAACGTTGACAGTAGGGTTGAAGACAGTTGACACACATGCAATGGTAGATGTTGAGGCACTATTAGACAGTGGTGCTACTGGTTTATTTATAAATCATGCATTGATTCAGAACAATGGAATTTGCATGTGTAAACTCGAGCATCCTGTAATTGTGTATAACATTGATGGAACAGTGAACAAGGGAGGAAGAATTACTGAAGAGGTGACATTGATTATGTCCTACCAGGGTCACAAGGAGAGAGCTGTATTTGAGGTGTGCGACCTTGGAAAGACTAATCTAATAATAGGGTACAATTGGTTAAATAAACATAACCCAAGTGTTGATTGGAAAACTGGGGAAGTAAAAATGAACCTTTGCCCTAGGGAGTGTAATGTGTTTGGTAGGAAGTTGAAAAAGGAAAGGAAGGTGAGAAGAGAGAAGAGTAGCACAGGGAAGTATTCAGTCATGGTAGAGGAGGTCCTGATGAAGATATGCCAAATGGGGAGAAACTGATCATGATTGGGAAAAATGATCCCAATGATCTATTTTGGCTTATTTGTGGAGGGCAATCATGGAATCCAAATCCTCCGAAGATTGATAAAACTGTGGAAGAGTTGGTACCTGAGAAGTATCATAATTACTTATCAGTGTTCCAAAAGAAAGAATCGGAAAGAATGCCAAGAAGAAAACCATAGGATCATGGAATCGAGATGAAGCCTGGATTTGTGCTGAAGAAATCACAAGTCTATCCCTTATCTCCGCAGGAGCAAAAAGAGGTTTATGATTTCATGAATGAGCAGTTGAGAAAAGGCTATATATGTCCATCAAAATCCCCACAAACTTCACCCATATTCTGTATTCCAAAAAAAGATTTGAAAAAGTGCATGTGTACCTGCTACTGCTATCTAAACGAGTGCACAGTCAAAAATTTATATCCCTTACCATTAATCTTGGAGATCATTGACAAGGTTGGAAAGGTGAAGAGATTTATGAAATTAGATTTATGATGGGGTTACAATAATGTATGCATCAAAGAAGGAGACAAGTGGAAAGCTGCTGTTGCTATGCGTTGAGGATCATTTGAGCCATTAGTCATGTTTTTGCCAATGACTAATAGTCCACCCACTGTTCAGAATATGATGAATGATATTCTAAAGAGGAAATCGATCAATGTGTTGTCATTGTATTTATTGATGACATCCTAATATTTACAGAAAGCAAGGAAGGGCATGAGAAAATTGTAAAAGAATTGTTGAGGAAGCTACAGGAGAGCGATCTATTTTTGAAAGCCAAGAAGTGTATTTTTGACGTGGCAGAGATCAATTTCCTGGGATTGATCATTGGTCCCGATGGAATCAAAATAGATCCGATCAAGGTAGAAGCCATTACATCATGGCCTGTTCCTGAACGGGTCAAGGATATGTACAAGCATTCCTAGGTCTCGCAAACTTCTATTGACGCTTTGTACATAATTTCTCCAAAGTTGCCATGCCATTACATAATCTTACCAGAAAAGGAGTAGTCTGGAAATGGGGAGAGCTTCAGCAGTGAACATTCAAGGAATTGAAGAGGAAATTTGTTGAAGGTCCTGTATTAGTACCAGTAGATTTTACCCAAACGCTAAGGGTAGAATCTGATGCGTCTGATTATGCTACTGGCACAGTATTATCTATGCTATGCAAAGATGAGAAATGGCATCTGTGCACATTTCTATCTAAGGGGTTGAATGATGTAGAAAGAAATTATGATGTCCATGATAAAGAGATGTTGGGAATAATCCAAGCGTTGGAGGCATGGAGACATTATTTGGAAGGGGCAAAACATGAATTGGAAATTTGGATGGATCACTCGAATCTCCAATACTTCATGTCTGCCAAAAAATTAAATCGCCAACAAGCACATTGGGCACTATTTTTATCATGCTTCAATTTCCACTTAATTCACAAACTGGGAAGCTTGATGAAAAAAGCTGACACATTATCAGAGAGACCTGATCATAAAAAGGGGGTGGAGAATGATAACAAGGATATTACCTTGTTGAAGCCTGAATATTTCTGTATATGCGTGATGCACCAAGGTCATCTATTAATAGATGGTTCCGAAAAAGAAATGCTAATTAAAATTTGGAACTGTACTGATATGGATGAGGAAATAATAAAGGCTGTAAAAGAGATGCAAGGGTAGAAGAAGAAGACTATTAAAGGAGAAGAGTGGTGTGAAGAACAAGGGTTAATATTGTTCAGAGGAAAGGTGTATGTGCTGAAGGCATACGAAAGGAAATTGTGTGATTACATCATAATACTTCCATATCCGGACAGCCAGGTAGATGGAAAACCCTGGAGTTAGTGATGAGGAATTATTGGTGGACAGGAATTTCTAAATTCATACAGAGTTATGTGGAGGGTTGTGATACTTGTCAATGTGGCAAATCCTATCTGGAAATGCCAGCTGGGAAATTAATGCCAAATCTGATCCCAACAGGACCCTGGATTGATATCTCAGTAGATTTCATTACTGGACTTCCCAAAGCACAAGGCTATGATCCTATTTTAGTTGTATGTGATTGCTTCACCAAACAAGTCCATATTATTCCTACAACCCAGGAAACCAGTTCCTTAGGCTTGGCATGCCTATATTGCGATCATGTGTGGAAATTACATGGATTACCAAATATGGTTATTTCCGATTGTGGACCCCAATTTGCAGCTGCATTCATGAAGGAACTAAATAAAACCTTGGGTTTTCAAACCAAATTATCTACAGCATATCATCCCCAAACCGACAGGCAGACAGAGCAAATGAACCAGGAGTTAGAGCAATATTTGAGGTTGTTTGTCGATCATCGCCAAACTAATTGGCCAGAGTGGCTGGTAATCACTGAATTCTCATACAATAACAAATTCCAGTCATCTACTCAGGTATCACCCTTTTATGCTAATTATGGGTATAACCCTCATATGGGATTTGAACCAAGAAGGAATGTGGAAGTACAAGTGGTGGAAGATTTTGTACAGTGGATGAAAAATGTACAAATCAAGACAGAAGCAGCATTATCTAAGGCACATGATGATATGAAGCGCTATGCCGATTGCTCGCAGGCAGATACTCCCAGGTATCAAATTGGAGACAAAGTGTGGCTTAGTACCAAGGATTTACATATGACACACCCATCTAGGAAATTGATGGAGAAACATATTGGTCCCTATCCTATTTCTAAAATTATCATGCCTACTGCGGTAGAGCCAAAATTGATGCGCCAATTAATGTCTCTCGCTTATGACCCCATAAACCACCTATTATACTGGCACAACAAATTACTCCACAACCACCTATTGAAGTCGAAGGTGAACCTGAATTTATAGTTGAAGAAATTCTCAATTCATGGCTGTGTTGTATCAAACTTGAATTCTTGGTAAAATGGGAAGGCTATACAGATGAAAATAACTCCTGGGAACCCAAGGATAATTGTAGAAATGCACGATACGCTATATGTGATTTTTATAATAAATATCCCAATGCACCACGAAGGATAGCACAAGTGGAGTACAAAAATTTGAAATTCCGACCATATCACAATTTCATGGCACCTGATTATCACATGATCTCTTGCCTGGAAGTCAAAGAATAAAAAGGGGGTGTTAATGTCATGCTTATTGCAAGGGAGGAATTGGAGAACGCATGGGTTTTCCAAAGGGAGAAATGAGACTTGGCTTCAACTTATAAGAAGTTGTGCCCTTCCTCTTGATTAGGGTTGTCTCTGATTTACTGAACTTGAATGCAAATGCATGGGTTATGCACTGGGTTTCCATACTAGACTGCAAGTGAGGATGAAGATTCCAAGTAGTGCTTAACCAATCAGATTACAAACTGAATAGCTCGACCTAATGTACAAGCTTATATACTGAGTACAAATGTTTCTACAATACTCTAGTAGAGTCTACAATGACTATTACTAATAGATGAGTAAGATAACTCGGCGATGATGTGGGTTGCCTGAGGCCTAGAATATTCCACAGTGTTCTCCCCTATTTTCCTGAGTTGGAATTGTAGCAACTGATTGCTAATTCGGTTACTAATCCTCGTGATCCCATCCTATCAGTATTACCGTGGTCATCCCATGGGTTTTGCAATGTCAAAAGATCGGAGCATGACAGGGGGTAATGTTAGGAAACATGCACAGTTACCTATGATAATTTTTCTTATTTCTTCGCAATAGTATTACACCAAAAAACATTAAAATTATCAATGAACGCGACTGTGAGACAGATAATTCTCATGTGTCCTATATTTAAATATGTACGCAACTGTATGCTCACATCGTAAAACAGTATTCAAATATTGTACAACAGTTGTAACTTAGTATATAAACCAATAAATACTAAGAGACACATGAGTTGTGTTCTCTTTGGATTCCCACCATCACATTGTGTGCAGAAACACCTTCGTCAACCAACCATTCTATTATTACCACATCACATCAAACTTTGATCCCCCTTTCTATATTTGTCGCATCTTCTTGTAGAGCCCACACGAAGATCCTAGTGTGGATTTGGTGTTGCCCTGACAAAGGTCCTGAAGAGCTATGATGGTTGCCCATCTGTTCTGTTGCAACCTTAACATCTTATCAGTAGGGGATGTGAGGTGGACATACAATATGTGTGTTCATATTTATTTTCTGTGATCTTAGTATACTTGATCTGGTACTACTATAATGTCGTTTGAAGGTCTTGAAGAGTTGTGGGGGTTGTGCTCTACTTTAGTCAAACTTGACCTTAGATAAATTAATGATATTGAATACTGGTAGAATACCCATGGGGTTACCTGCACATAAGATACCTGCAAGTTGGAAAGACCCAAAAACCTAGGATGCAAACAATAGTAATGAAGTAAGTAAACAATTTGTAATGAGGTTAGTAACAAGTCAATAACAGTTTGTGATGAAGTAAGTAAATCATTGTAATGAGGTTAGTAACAAGTTAATAACAGTTTGTAATGAAGTAATTGAATAATTGTAATGAGTTTAGTAACAAGTCAATTACAGTTTGTAATGAAGTAAGTAAACAATTTGTAATGAGGTTAGTAGCAGGTAAGTTTGTAATAGAGTAAGTAAACAATTGGTATTGAGGCTAGTAACTGGTCAATTACCATTCACGATGAATTCAGTAACACTTTTGTAATGGAGTCAGTAACAATTTTTGCAGTTGTAGGGACTTTGCACATGAAAAAGGCCTGATGTGATATAGTGGACACCTAGTTTCACGCCTCGTGGTTTCCAGCCACAATACAACCAAACAAAACCCCTTGCCTTCTACAAGAGAAGTAATGACTTCCTCTTTACTACTTGTTATTTTGTAAGTCTTTTGTTAGTTAATGTTATGACAGTGGGTAACAAATGTCATATTTACAGGCTGGTGGTATCAACAAGCTTCCAATACTGCACTACAAAGTTGTTTACTGACTTCAATACAAACAATGACTAATGTGACTGTCTCAATACAAACTTATTACAAACAATTACTAACTGCCTCAATACAAACTATTACAAGCAATTACTAACTGTGACTGTCTCAATACAAACTTATTACAAACACATTACTGACTTCAATACAAACTATTAGAAGCAATTACTAACAATGACTGTCTCAATACAAACTTATTACAAACAATTACTAACTGCCTCAATACAAACTACAAACAGGTTACTGACTTCAATCACAAACTTATTCAATACAAACCATTACTCATGAACCCAGGGGCCCCCCTTTATGCTATACTTATAGTCTAATATAATAATATTAGTAGCTGCATCAACAAGCTGCTACTGTGCTACACTAACTTTGTAAGTCCTTTGTTAGTCAATGCATTTACAGTTTCAATTAATGTTATATTTGCAGCCTAATTCTGTCTGTGTATTAACAAGCTATTACTACTTACACTCATGGATTTTTTCAAGTCCCATGGTGACTGATGAAGAACTCATCAAGTTCATAAGTAGTAATGGTTTGTATTGAAGTTAGTAACATATTTGTAACAGTTATAATGAAGTTGGTAAAGAAATTTGTAATGATGTTAGTGACATCTTTAGGGCAGGCCTTTGTGCATGGAATTTTCCTGATGCACCACAGGTCAAAATTGGTTGCCCTGAGGGTTGAAAAAAAAAACCAACCTTGCTCTGGGTCTGTCCAGGGTAGGATATGGCCCTGGATGCCCTGGCCAGAGACATCCCAGGGTAACTTAGAGCAGCCTGGCTACAAAAGCAATTTTCCTGATTCGGATCTTACACTGGAAGAGAAAGTTGATGTGCTCACTATGCAACTTTCTCAACTAGTAAATTATGTCACACTCCAAAACCCTGTTCAGCCAGCACCTACTTTGGAGGAAGAGGTGGATGAATTTTTATCTCATCATGAGGAAGAGTCATCACAGAATACTGGAGATGGCAAAATTTGCTTACCTAAATTCACACTGCCACAATTATTTGATGGAACAATGAAGGATACTAAATACTTTATTAGTTCTATTATAAGGTTGCG